>VDFB02202218.1:0-15612 GCA_007258455.2 Sequoia sempervirens
CAAAAGCTTTGCAATTTTAGTCATAAAAGAAATTTATGATTTACAATTTTCATTAATACCAAAACTTGAAGTTGATATATATTCAGAAGTTGAACCTATTTTTTGGTCTATGATATGTATTGAACTCAAATTTTGATTTATATATGATGGAAATCAATAATATGCACTACAAATTTAGTATGTATCTATGTTTTTGGAGAATATTTTAAAGTTTATGTATTTTAAAATGTTTGATAAATTTGCCAAGTTTTTCCTTGGATTTTTGCCGAGTCCCAAGTTTTTAAATTTTTTGGGCCTATCGAATTATTGTTGTGTCCAAGTTTTTCAACTATGCATTTATGGATGATGGAAGGTCATGGCAAGCTTTACTTGATGCATGGAGAGGATAGCAACAAACGAAGACATTAAAGACAAAATCCTAGATGAGTTAGAGGTCTACAAGGGTATGTGGTGCAGGGGCACCAAGTTCATCTTTTGCTAGTTTGATCAAACAAGGTCTTTGATAGGTTGGCTTAGGATGTTTTGAGTCTTTTGAGTTTAATAAGGTCATAATAGACCATTCTTAATGTATCATGAGTCATTTTTGGGTTCATTGTGTAAAAGTTGCAATTTATGCAAATGTTGTCAAATGTAAAGTTGTAAAATTGCAAAAAATGCAAACTAAGAGAAGTTCAACGGTCATGTAAGTTGAAAGTCAGTTTGAGGACATTTTGTTAGTTGCTTTAGGTTGTGTAAGGCTTAAATATAGGGTGTGTGGGTCGAAATTTGGGTTCTGGAGTATGTATTGAAGTTGGAAACCACAAAATAAACTCTGTTTTCTCATAAATTTCTGGTAAAAGTGCTGTTGCAGGCCATTGTACAGCCCTGTACCATTAGTTTTTTATCCAATTTGAATTGTAGTCGATAGATATATGTCTTAAGATCCTTTTGGCTTTGGAGTGACTGAAATTCATCAATTTTTGAAGTTTTTACAAACATTTTACTTAAGGCGGGTTTGTAACTCAGAAATTGGGGTTTGAGGCCAAACAAAATGCATTTTTGACCCATTCCACCATTAGAATCTCTTGTAGCCTGGTGGAATGGGTACTTGTAGGTAGGTTTAGATGTTCATGTGGTTATTTTGAGCAGGGAAGGTGTTTATATGGACTTTTGATGCTGCCCTAGGTGAGTTTTCTTGAGTTTTTGCTTGAAAAGTGATGGCTTAGTATAAGAGTTGGATGAAATTGCATTGCTCGAGGTTGGGAGATGATTTAATGAGTATGTGCAGGTATATTATGGAGTGTTTGAAGAGTTGGTAGGGTGAGATAGGCCTTGGAATACCTATTTTCAATAAACCCTCTCTATTTCAAGCATAGTAAGGCCTAGAGTAAGGGTTTTGCATTTTGATGAGTTTTTTATTGTTCCAATTGAGGAAAATTGTGGATTCAAACTATTTAGGGTCTGTAAAGAACATTCCAATTGAATTTTAAGGTTGGCAGCACGTTTAGATTGGGGTTACTTTGTAAAAGTGGCCTATTTTGGCCTTGGGGCAGCGTGACAGTCCAATTTTGGAGAGTGTGTTCCAAAACAAGTGCATGAACAAATTTGATATATTGAAATATGCCAAAATGAGTATTTGAAATGTTAACCCTTTTGTGGTTTTGAAGAGATTCTTGCAGGATATGGTTAAAAGTCATTGGTTGGACTACTACAAGGCAAATTGAAAGACTGATGAGTTTTTCTTGGAGTTAGGGTTTTGAAGGATGGAAAAGTGTTTGAAAAAGTTTGAATTGTGATTGTTGGTTGTTTGCCTCCCTGCTCTGCATCAGTATGGATGGTAGGCTGTTTTCTTCACCTCATGCCATTTAAAGGAGGGAAACCACAACCTGTTAAAAAACTCTTTAAATTGTTAGTTTCATATTAGAAACTAAAGTTTTAAATTTTAACATTTTACTTAATGCTTATAGTTTTTTAAATGTTTCATCTGTAGATTTATGATGGGAGATTTATGGTGTTGGCACAGCAAATCTTCAAAGGCTATCTATATATGTCTTCTCTTGGACTAGTAATGCTTTAGGGTCTAAACACAATTGGAGCCTATTTTTGAGCATTCACACCAAAAAGAGAAACATGTTGACCTTGAAAAGCCCTCAATGACATTGTTTACTTTCTGTAAAACCTTCATCTTCAAGCCAAAAAGGGGGAGGATCCTTCTCATGGTGCCATTGACTTGCATGACATTGATCTATTTGCTGATTGGACTGCCAAAAAAGCATTTATCATATTCATTACGAAAGATCGCATTGAATTGGCAAGAGAAGAAGTGGTAGTGGAGGCATTGGAGGAACCTAAGAAAGACATTTGAGGAATCATTCACTATTCATGTTGATTCTGATTCACCTCCCACTTCAAGGATCAAAAGAGAGGAATAGGAAGAACTGTAAGTAGGTTGTATATTGCTGGAATTGATTGTCATTGATGTCAAAAGAGTATGAGAGATTGTTAGAATATTATCATTTGATTTCAAAGGTGAGAAAATCGCTTTGTCAATAGAAGAAATCGTATGATGGACAAAGGTCAAAGGCCACTAATCAATGTTTGAGGACCAAGTAAAAACAAATTGAGAAGAGTGGATAAAAGATGAAGTGTGTGAGTGGAGCAACGAAAGATATATCAATAATGAAATAAATCATATATCAATGATGAAGTAAATCGAATTCAATAAAGGATTGAATCGAATAAGGGAATGAATCGAATATATACCATGAAGCACTTCTTACATGATAAAGAAATTAATTAATTAAATAAAGATTAGTTTTAACCAAAAATCACAAGGGTATGGTGAATGGTTGTCTCATGATGAAACAAGACATATAAGAGAAGTAATTCCATGAGATGTTATGTGTGGGAATGTTTTATCATTCAAGAGTAAGTGAGGAATAAAATAAAGGGAGGAAGGTATCATTCAAAGAAAAAGTGTATGGAATTAGAATATGTAGCATGAAATAAATAAGAGAAATATAGAAGAATGAAGTGAATGAATACTATTAATTGAAGATCTGGTTAAGAATAGTCAAAAGACATGTTGAAGAGCTATGACCATTGAATAATAAGAAAATAATAGAAGATCATTCAAAGGCAGCCAATAAGGAGAAAGAAAAAGTATTAAAAGGCAGCAATTAGTCTTAACAAAAAGACATCCTTTTAAAGCTAAGTTGTTGGTTCGATGCGGAAGCCGAATGCGGGTACAAAGAGTGAAATATCTGGGAGAGCCAATTTTTCGTTTTTCAAATAACAGATTACAACATTCAAGCCAGTGCACCCGTTAAGGTTAGAAGGACAAACCGAAACGTGCAAGAAAGTAAACTTAAGATACAGAAGGGAACTCAACGTCAAGTATGTGCTACCCAATCCAAGGTGGAGTGAGGGGCGACCATATGACGGAGTGATTACAGAACGTAAAGCTTGAAATGAAATGCTGAATAATGAAACTACTCAACACCCAGAATGTGCTTGCTCACCCAGAATGGGAAGTAGCTACCATAGGGCGGAGTTATATTATTTCAAACTAAGACTGAAAGCAAACTTGAAGGAAATGCTGAATACTGAATCTACTCTACACCCAGAATGTGCTTGCTGACCCAAGACGGGAGAGTAGCGACCATAGGGTGGAGATCTAACAATTACAACTTCAAATGAAATTGAGCAATACCAATTCAAAGCAACAACCTGGAGAATGACTGCCAGTACTACTGGTCAGTTTACAATAAAATATCATATGCCTGTCAAGATGTTAGAACTGGATCTATTGATTCATACAACACAATAAAATCTCTTCTTGGCTGAGTTCAATAAGCCATAAGAAATCATTACAACTTTGACAATAAACAATCTGTTTTTCTGTTTTCTTCAAATCAGTAATTGCTGGTTAAGAACAGCAGCTTATGAATAGATCCAAATACTCGTAACTCCCTCACAACTCACACAAATGGCCCAAACTAAGATGCATAAGACCAATATGATGTAGGCGCCCAATCTAGAACCTTGTTCTCAACTCCAAATGCAACGAAAATAGCAATGCACAAATCCCAAGAACTCTAAATGGTACGGCCTTAATGAAAAAGGCGATTTTCTTTTTAAAAACAATGCAAGCTCTATAAAATCTGAAAACTGGAGAATATGATGGCTCTTGACAAACAAAAAGAATGAGATGATACCCAGAAAGACTATTTTTGTATTTTCCAATATATGAGTGAAACATGCAATCTGCTGTATAAAAAATGCAATAAGCTGAAACTCTAAAATGCCAATAACAGATTTTACAATGCAAAACTGAACACAAATGAAATAGCTAAGATGCACTCACAATAGACTAATAATCATCACTAGTCGTTGTCTTCCAAACGAGAAGAGATGCCCAAACTAGGAGGTCTTCATCCCTCGAAGCAATCCAGAATCAATCCCGGCTGACATAGCGGTGTATTTTCCAAGATAAGAAAAGCGTGCAAGCCCTCTTTTTTTATAAGTTTAGATTTGACTACCCCGAAACCCTAAGAATCTTCTTTTAAGTCCAAATCCTTCATCTCCTCAAAGTATTACTTTCTCTTCAAGGCATTAAGAATTGATATTTTAATTAAATATCATCTTTTTTTTAAATAAGCGCCCTTCAAACCTTTATTTTGACTTAGGAAATATTAAATCATTTCTCAAATGAGGGCGCCACCCTCAAGGACCCACCTTTTTAAACACAACATTAAGTTATTAAGTCTAGGCCCAAGGTCAACATTAAAATATAATATTTAAATGTGCCTTTTAATGAAATAACTTAGCTTATCCCTCCGGAGATGCACTGAAGCCAAAACTGAGTCAAACATCTGACCACTGAGACAGGAAGTCCCGAGCTGAACATCATCTGACAAGCTGCCAAAAATAGAATTTACTAAAAATAGTAAATTCCAAAAAGTACTCTGAATGCTGAGACGAACATACCACTGCGAAGCCCTCTGAAAACCCAGAAGGAATCCGCCATTAAAACTATCATCTCGAACAATGACCTCAAAAGTTAAAGGCCTGAACATGGAAACTAGCCTCCAGGGTTCCCAGGGAAAGGCTATGATCCACAGCTATCGAGGCTTGAAAGAGGACATTCTGATCCGCCCTCCCCAAGATTGCTTGTCCTCAAGCAATTGCAAACTAGGATGCTGCAATATTTCATCACTTTCCCAAGTTGCATCCTCCATAGGCAGATTCTTCCACTTTACCAAACATTGTCTGATAGTTCTATTCCTCAAGGAACGTTCTCTGACATCAAGTATCTCCTCGGGAACTAGAACCAAATGTCCTTCATCCAACGGTGGCAACTGTGAAGAAGCAACTACATTGTGTCCAAGTGCCTTCTTGAGGCGAGACACGTGGAAGACGTTATGCACTCTGCTATCTGAAGGTAGCTCTAATTCATAAGCTACAGCCCCAACCTTTCTGATGACCCTAAATGGTCCATAGAAGCGAGGTTTGAGCTTCTCAGCTCCACTCTTCTTGAGAGTAGACTGTCTATAAGGTTGTAAACGGAGATAAACCATATCCCCAACCTCAAAAGAACGCTCTACCCGCCTCTGATCAGCATACAACTTCTGCTGATTCTGTGCAATCTGCAAATTATCCTTCAAGGATCTCATTATGTCTTGACTATGCTACAACAAATCCTTGGCTAATGGTGCTTTGCTGTCACCAAACACCAAATCTGCAAAACTAGGTGCATCATACCCATATAGTGCCAAGAAAGGAGACATTTTGATTGACATATGGAAGGTAGAGTTGTAGCAGTACTCGCCTATATGCAGCCACTTAACCCAAGCTTTCTGTTGTTCGGACACATAATTTCTCAAGTAGCCTTCCAACCACTTGTTCACCGCCACATTTTGCCCATGGTTTAGGGGTGATAACCGTCTTGGAGTGAGCCGCGGTACCACTCATTAAAACTTCACCGCCAAAGGTGCTTAGGAACTTGCTATCCCTATCACTCACAATGTTTTTCGGCAACCCATGCAATCTAAACACTTCATGGAAAAACAAATTTGCAACTTGAGCTGCTGAGAATGTGCTAGTGATGGCAAAAAAATGAGCAAACTTAGTTAATCATCAACTTCTGCGTAAAATGCAATCCTTCCCTTAGACCTTAGGCAACCCAGTGATGAAATCCATTGAAATGCTTTCCCATCTTTGATTGGGAATTGGAAGTGGTTGCAGCAAACCGGCTGGCAATGTGTGCTCATTTTTATTTGCTTGACAAACAGGACATTCCTGAATGTAACGTTGAACCTCCCTCTTCAAACCTTTCCAAGAAAACCTTTCTCGGATCTGCCTATAGGTCTTGAAAAACCCTTGGTGACCAGCAACTGGAATGTCATGAAAATTCAGAAGAATCTTCTTCTTGAGCTTGGAATCAGCCACCAGAAAGATTCTTCCCTTATACTGAATCAATCCCTCAACCACCTGGTACTTTTCATCATGGAAAGTACCTTCCAGAATGCTGGTTGCAAACTGATTTTTTGCATAATCAGCAAGCAACATGTCTCTCCAATCTGCAGTAAGCTCACACAATGAGCTAAGATGAGGCCTTCTGGAGAGAGCATCGGCCACTACATTATTTTTCCCTTTGACATATTCAATGTCAAAGTCGTAAGCTTGAAGCTTACTCACCCATTTCTGTTGCCTCTCATTTAAATCCTTCTGGTGCATAAAATGCTTGAGGCTATTGTGGTCTGTTTTAACCACGAACTTATTCCCCACCAAGTACTGTCGGAACTTGGATAATGCATGCATAATGGCAAGCATTTCTTTGTCATAAATTGAATATGACCTTTCCACACCCCTTAATTTTCGGCTTTCAAACACAATAGGGTGTTTGTCTTGCATCAGGACAGCACCAACTCCTTCACCCGATGCATCACACTGCAGCTCGAATGGCTTGGAGCAATCAGGGATAGCCAAAACTGGGCACGAGCTCATGATCTTCTTAAATTTGTCAAAAACAACTTGAGCCTTTTCTGACCAAACAAAGGCTCCCTTTTTGGTGAGATCAGTAAGGGGAGCCGCATTTTGAGAATACCCCTTAACAAACCTCCGATAGAAACCACAAAGGCCCAAAAAACCTTTCAACTGCGTCAAACTTTCAGGTGGTGGCCAATCAACCACTGCTTTGATCTTCTCCGGATCCACCTTTACTCCCTCAGCACTGATTATGTGGCCAAGGTACAGTAACTCCACCATTCCAAATTCACATTTGGAGGCTTTAGCAAACAAGCTCTCAGATTCCATGATACTGAGCACTTCCTCCAAGTGCTTGAGGTGATCCTCCCACGTCTTGCTGTAGATCAGAATGTCATCAAAAAATATCAGCACAAACCTTCGTAACTGATTCTGGAAGACACGGTTCATGCAAGACTGAAAGGTTGCCGGAGCGTTAGTCAACCCAAATGGCATGACTAAGAATTCAAAATGGCCATAGTGACATCTGAAAGCTGTTTTTTTCACATCTGACCCCCTCATTCGTATCTGATGGTAACCCGACCTCAGATCAATCTTCGAAAAGAACTTAGCCCCATGTAGCTCATCAATGAGCTCATCTATTCTGGGAATGGGGTATCTATTCTTGATGGTGCTTTGGTTCAAAGCACGATAGTCCACGCACATGCGCATGGTACCATCCTTCTTTTTCACAAGAACCACTGCAGATGCAAAGGGGCTCTTGCTTGGGCGTATGAAACCCATCTCCAAGAGTTCTCGGATATTCTTCTCGATCTCATCCTTTTGCCTCTTCGGATACCGATATGGAGTTGTGATCACCGGTTTAGCTCCTTCCTTGAGCTCTATGATGTGTTCTGAACCTCGATCAGGAGGAGGTCCAGGAGGTAAATCAGCAAACACTTTACTCTTTTTGGTGAGTAAAGACTGAATATCTGGAGGATGCTCTATTTTCGTTTCAGCTGGACTAGCTGGAAGAATCATGCACTCCGCAGCCCACTCCACTTGATCATGACGCATCAACTTCGCCATCCTCTTGAACGACACAATCCGAGGGCCACCATTTGACATTCCTCTCAACACCACCTTCTTCCCATCGGATTGAAACTTCAACTCCATAGTTTGCAGATTTAAAGAGATCTCTCCAAGAGATCGCAGCCATTGAATGCCAAGGACAGCATCCGTATCTCCAATATTGACCACATAGAAGTCATCCTTGACTTCGTAATTGCCCAATTGCATTGACATGTTCGGAATCCTCTTGGTGCATGAGATGTGAAACCCATCCGCAACCATAACTCTGAACCCTTCAAAGTCTTCTGTTTGCAATCCTTTCTTTGCCACCACAACTTCGTCTATGAAGTTATGTGTTGCACCAGTGTCAATCAAAGCAACAATACGTTGCCCTTTGATCATTCCCCGAACTTTAAAGGACTCATTCTTTTGGAAGCTCGAAAGTTGAGCCAATGTACCACCACTTTCTTTTTCACCTTCAGACTCTTCTGGAGTATTTTCTTCATCGCTGTCCTCAAAATCAGCTTGCTGATCAGAAAAATCAGAATTGCTTTCATCAGCTGTATAGAACTCAATTTGATGAATTTTGGCACCCTTTGGGCACACATGATCTTGGGACCATTTTTCCCAACAACGGAAACATAACCCTTTCCTACGGAGTTCATTGATAGTCTCTGGATCCAATCTTGAGCCAGGGGGTTTCTGTGGTTTAAACTCCTTATGGTGAGGCTTCTGATGAAACTTTTTCCCTCTATCTCCTTTGTGAAAAGCTGGTTTGGAATGGAACTTTGCTTTGGGAGCAGCCCACTCCATGTTTCTAGCTTTTTTCATTGCTTCTTGTAGGGACGGTGGATCAAAAGCTTTGATCCAACCCTTGATTGGCTCCATCAATCCTTCAGTGAATAGGATTACTAATCTTCTCTCTGTGATTCCAGTGACCATAACTGAAAGTCTTTGAAACTCAGCTATGTAGGCATCCACAGTGCCATATTGTCTCAACTGTGCCAATTCCCTAAAATGCACTTCTGGATCCTTCTTCTCGAACCTTTCAATGAGTCTATTGGTGAACTCATCGTAGCTAGTGATAGACCCATGACCTAAGGTGACTAGGCCATGGTACCACCATTCATGCGCCACCCCATCTAGGTGTAGCGTAGCGAATCTAATCGCTTCTTCTTCAGCCATTGGCCTAAGTGCCAAATAGTTGTCTAGTTTTTGTAACCAGGCTCGAGCAGAATTATTATCGCTTCCATCAAAATGGGCAAGCGTAACCTTGTTGAGAGCTTGATTCCAATCTCCTTGTGCTGGGGTTCTTCTTTGATCATAGTTTCTCCCTTGGCCTCTATCCTTCCTTCTATACTCCATGTAATCATTGAAGGACATGTCAAGTTTTACTTCATCAGGAAGGGTGTCATACTCTGTTCGGCCTATCCTCACCCTCTCCAAGGATGAAACATTTTCTTCAGGATCAGGCTGTGGGATTGCTGGTGTCAAAAACGTGGGTTTGAATGGTCTAGCAGAAATGTAAGTGTTGCTCACTGCAGGTTGGGCAACATGACCATTGTGCGGGTTGGAAGCACTGTGCTCCCCGGTATGCCCTGTGTTGTGTTGTGGAATATTGGGACCCAATCCCCCCAACAGGAGAGAAAACATATCCATCATGGCATCCATCTTCTTATCGAGTCCTTGACCCAAATTGGATGAATTGTCTATACCCTTCCCATTGTCACCTCTGTTGCCAGAACTTCTTTCATTATCCCCCATTTCTGTTTCTTGTGAAGGCTCCCAATTAGCCCTCAAAACCTCGGAAGCTGTGTGACCTTCTGGGGCTTGATGCAACTGTGTCTGAACTGTACCTCTCTTGTATACTCTTGCCAAATACCTCTGTTCTCTGTCACTCATAGAAGGCTATTTCACAGGATGGCAGGATACGTGGCTCTGATACCACTGAAATATACCGAGCCAATTTTTTCGTTTTTCAAATACAGATTACAACATTCAAGCCAGTGCACCCGTTAAGGTTAGAAGGATAAACCGAAACGTGCAAGAAAGTAAACTTAAGATACAGAAGGGAACTCAACGTCAAGTATGTGCTACCCAATCCAAAGTGGAGTGAGGGGCGACCATATGACGGAGTGATTACAGAAAGTAAAGCTTGAAATGAAATGCTGAATAATGAAACTACTCAACACCCAGAATGTGCTTGCTCACCCAGAATGGGAAGTAGCTACCATAGGGCGGAGTTATATTATTTCAAACTAAGACTGAAAGCAAACTTGAAGGAAATGCTGAATGCAGTCCTACTCTACGAGTGCTAGCGGCCCAAGGCCAGAGTAGCGACCACCATGAGGTGGAATCTAACAATTACAACTTCAAATGAAATTGAGCAATACCAATTCAAAGCAACAAGCTGGAGAACGACTGCCAGTACTACTGGTCAGTTTACAATAAAATATCATATGCCTGTCAAGATGTTAGAACTGGATCTATTGATTCATACAACACAATAAAATCTCTTCTTGGCTGAGTTCAATAAGCCCTAAGAAATCATTACAACTTTGACAATAAACAATCTGTTTTTCTGTTTTCTTCAAATCAGTAATTGCTGGTTAAGAACAGCAGCTTATGAATAGATCCAAATACTCGTAACTCCCTCACAACTCACACAAATGGCCCAAACTAAGATGCATAAGACCAATATGATGTAGGCGCCCAATCTAGAACCTTATTCCCGACTCCAAATGCAACGAAATAGCAATGCACAAATCCCAAGAACTCTAAATGGTACGGCCTTAATGAAAAAGGCGATTTTCTTTTTAAAAACAATGCAAGCTCTATAAAATCTGAAAACTGGAGAATATGATGGCTCTTGACAAACAAAAAGAATGAGATGATACCCAGAAAGACTATTTTTGTATTTTCCAATATATGAGTGAAACATGCAATCTGCTGTATATAAAATGCAATAAGCTGAAACTCTAAAATGCCAATAACAGATTTTACAATGCAAAACTGAACACAAATGAAATAGCTAAGATGCACTCACAAATAGACTAATAATCATCACTAGTCGTTGTCTTCCAAACGAGAAGAGATGCCCAAACTAGGAGGTCTTCATCCCTCGAAGCAATCCAGAATCAATCCGGCAGCATAACGGTGTATTTTCCAAGATGCCAAAAACTGATGCACAAGCCCTCTTTTTATAAGTTTCGTTTGACTTCACGAAACCCTAAAATCTTCTTTTAGGTCAAATCCTTCATCTCCTCAAGAAGGCGTACTTTCTCTTCAAGGCATTAAGAATTGATATTTTAATTAAATATCATCTTTTTTGAAATAAGCGCCCCTCAAACCTTTATTTTGACTTAGGAAATATTAAATCATTTCTCAATGAGGGCGCCACCCTCAAGGACCCACCTTTTAAACACAACATTAAGTTATTAAGTCTAGGCCCAAGGTCAACATTAAAATATAATATTTAAATGTGCCTTTTAATGAAATAACTTAGCTTATCCCTCCGGAGATGCACTGAAGCCAAAACTGAGTCAAACATCTGACCACTGAAACAGGAAGTCAACCTAGCTGAACATCATCTGACAAGCTGCCAAAAATAGAATTTACTAAAATAGTAAATTCCAAAAGAATACTACGAATCTTTGGGGGCAGACATACCCTTTGCGAAGCCTAAGAAACCAGGAAAGGGAATCCAGCCAAAATTAAAACTATCATCTCGGTGTGGCCTCTCCTCCAAAGATTAGAAACCCTAATTTTAACCGGAACTAATACTCGGTTCCCAAGGAAAGGCTAGATCCACCCAATGTCGAGGCTTGAAAGGGACATTACAAAACTTGGGTATCTGGGAATGCAGTAATTTTTTTTTCCTTAGATGCAGTATATATGTAAAAATTAAAAATATACAAAATTCCAAATACATTTGATAATATGATACTTCATCAATCATCAATCATCATTAAATTATTGATCAATGTTAGTGATAAAGATAAATGCCAATTGATAGTTCAAAATTTCAATACATACGTCATACTCATATATTGTATATGTCTAGAGTCAATTACAAAATTGAAATAAATACAATCAAAAATTTGTATAATTGTCTAAGACTCGAAGTCTTCAATCTTCATCAATCATCAAAAGGATCTAGATCAAATTCATCGTTTGGTTCAACATTATTTGAACCACAATTAAATGCATTGCCACTCCCACTAGGTGCAGCATGTGTAAGAGTCTCATCATCATCATCATCATCATCATCATCTATAGTGACTCTAGCAAGCTTTGCAATAGATGCATCCAAGTTGGCACACTTAGGGGCTATGTCCCAATTCTTCATTGAACCATCCTTGTACTCATCTTGCTTATGTGATAGAAGACGCAAGTTGGAATGGACATAAACCAAGTCTTCTAATTTTTTTGCAGCCAACCGATTACGCTTCACTGAGTGTATATAGGAGTATGTACTCCCATTTCGTTCAGTCGAAGAAGAATTTGCAACCTATTGAAATTGGAAAGAAAACCAAAACAACTTAAAAATAAAAAATGCAAAATAAATTAAAGAATGGTAAGTACTAAAGTCTACAATACAAATGTTAAATAATAAAAAAATAAAAATTACTTGTGATAGAATCTTGATTGCAAGAGGTTGGAGGAACACAAAATCTTGCCCATGGAGATACCACCATGTACAAGCATCTACATTGTATTGGTCTTGAAGAGAACAAAGACTATGATTTCGTCCTGAGATGAACAAGCCAAACTCTTTCCTAACATTTCCCACCACTTCTAGATCTAAAAAGAGTCTTTTGAATGCTCGCTTGTATCCATTAGCAACTTCACTATCTCTATATGGCTGAGTTCTCCCTGGAAAAGCAAGTATTTGTACACTATAGTATTTGGGAGACAATGCAAATGCAAGGAGATGCAATGGTGTGTTTATCTTGTCCCAACAGTGATGAATGATTCTTTCAACACTTTGAAAAAATGTTTCTTGGGGGTCATTCTCTTTTTCTTCTATTATCACCTTTATTTTTTCTATCATGAGTCAATACCATCATAGATTTCTCCCAAACATGGTCGATGTATATCAGCAAACTTGGTCATACTCATGATAGGCTCGGCGAAACTCAAGACATGGTCCACACGAGCCCACCAATCGTCATCTAGGATCAATGACTTGACCTTTTGGGCCCTCTCTGAACTTGATGTCCTCCAAATACTCCATTGGTTGCTAATAACCATGGCACCCAATGCCTCTCACACCTTCACAAGTTGTCTCAAAACGATTGTGTGATGCAAATCAAGTCTCAGCAAGCTAGGATCATGTAAAACAAAAGTTAATAACACATTAAAATATAAAAATATACTATACAAGTATACATGGCATAATTCATAAATGATAAATAAAATTAAAAAATAAATTACATAATTAAATTAAATGTACCTTCAACAATTTGAATCTCAAGAAAGTCCTAAAGATGCTTTATAACATATGGTGGTTTGTCACAAACATTTGGATCTCCTCAACCTCTTGGTATATATCTTTCACCCACACAATTTGAGTGCCAATTGTTTGCATCACCAAGTTAAGGGAGTGTACAATGCATGGTGTCCAAAAAATGTGTTCATACCTTTGCTCAACCAAAATACCTGCAACCCTGCAATTTTTTGCATTGTCTATAATGACTTGAACAACATTTTCAGGACCCACCATCTCTATGGACTCAATGAGGATTTTTTAAATGAATTATGCATCCTTGATTTGCCCCTCACAATCAACTGCCTTCAAAAACATAGGCTCTTGGGGGACACTGCAATAACATTTATCAAAGGTCGGTTTTTGCAATCTTTCCATCCATCGGAAACAATAGACATTCCCGTTTCAATCCAAGAATCCCTAATTGGTTTGAGTGATGTCTCTACATGATTTAAATTCCAGCTAATTTTTACTGAACCTATCATGACTAATCCATAACAATGAGTGATGAACTTATATCAAATTCTAGCTAATTTTTAATGAGCCTATCATGATTGTGCTTAGATCTATCGATACAAACAAGCTTTACTAGGCCGAAATTATGATGGGATTGATTCTATGATTGAGCAAATTATGGACATCATAGCATAGAATGAGCAAAAGCCTAAAGATACATTTTATAGAAAAAGTGAATGTTGTCCTAAGTTACTGGTTCGGGTTCGGGTTTGGATTCAACAGTTCGGTTCACGGGTTCGGGCAAAAAAATTTTGGGGTTGGGTTCATTAATACAACAACATACAAAAATCAGAAATATATACATATTTGCAGCAGTAATTAAGTTCAAAATACCAAACATAGCATCATATATTGTATAATAAACAAAAACACCATAAAAATAAAAAAATATTTGAATGTCAATTAGTCAAACTCGAATGTCATGATATATATTATATATTATATATTAAAATTAACTACATTGCTGCATTTCTTCTTGCAGGTAAGCATCAAGGAAGGTTGTCCAATTGGATGACAATATTATAGATGAAGACTTGTAGGAAAACTTGGAAACTTGGACTTGGAGAGTACATGGCAAATCGAATGAATTAAATGGGAATTTGGGGGCAATGCCCCAAATAGGTTCAAGAGGCAGTGCCCAAATTAAGACCTCCAAAACCACACAAACCTTCATAGCATACATCATTTTGCATTCACAATAAGATCCAAATTAAGACCATCAAAGCCACACAAATCTTCATGTCAGACATAATTTTAGGGTTGGGGGGCTTTCTCTAATATTTTTATGTCAAACAAAAGTAAAAATTTAAAAAGTCGGAAAAAAAATGTCCCAGTTTCGGCAGGACTGGACCCACAAGGAACCAGACCCGAACCCAGACCCGGGCCAGACCAAACCGTAACCCTGTGCCTACCCCCCACGAACCAATAACATTGATGTTGTCAAGAAGAGATGGAACAAACTGACCTCCTTGATGCATCACCTTCAACCTTCTTTGAATCTAAATTAACTACAGCACTAAGCTACTTCCTATACAAGGTAAAGGAAGCATCCTAACAGATGGTGAAGTAACAATAGAATAAGGCATTAAGAAGATATTTTTGTAATCTATAAGTAAAAGATAAACTCTGCGCTGATTTTGGGACATTTATATACTCGCAAGGTGAAATAGCAGACAATGAAATTCTTGTAACAAGAATACAAAGATTCCTTTGACATGATGGTATGTACATGACCAAGTTGCCAAGTACTTGCAACCTATTGCCATTAAAATTCAATCACATGTATATTTGAACTCTCTAAATCTTTTACTTATTTTAAAATATACAAAGAATACCTTACTAAGTAATTTCAATGTTAAATCTCCTACAAACTTCACTCTACAGGCTACTAGTTCCTCTTTAGTTGTAGAATGCTTTTTGAGGTTGACGAGAATTACAAAAGTTACATATTTTGCAAAAGTTAACAGAAATGAAGCCAATTTGCTGACAATGTCATTTCTTCAAATTTACAGCATTCTACAAAAATTGAAACATTTTCCTGACATGCTTTAACATGATTTGTTTAAACTTAAAATTGGAAAAACAGAATTTTC
>VDFB02202220.1:0-11803 GCA_007258455.2 Sequoia sempervirens
AAATTTATGGAAAAAGTTTTGGAACAAGATGGAGAAAAATACCTTTTGAGCTAGTTGAACTAGGTGCAAAACTTCCAAAGGAATTTGATGTCAATCGACTAAAAGAAGCACCTGTAAGAGCTGAAACTAAACCACAAAACATAGATCAAGAGGTTGCCCTAACACATCAAATGCAAAATTTACAACAACAACTTTAGGATATGTAAAAAGGGACCAAGAAAAGATACTTGTTACAAGACATTTGTTCCTATCCTTTTGATCCAAGTATGGACATGATACCATTTCCTAGACATTGCAAATTCCCAAAATACGACAAATACAATGGTAAAATTGACCCAATAGATCATGTGAGGGAATTTAGAACCATGAGTTTAGAATTTTCACGAGAGGAAACTTATTTGATGAGGTTAGGTCAATGTATGGAATGATTCTCTAAACTACTACCAGGAATTCAATCTTTCGAGGAACTGGTTAACAAGTTTATCTCACAATACTCCTATAATATTCAACATGAGATAACAATAAAGGATCTTTACAATACAAAACAAAAGAAACGTGAAACATTCCTCTCATTTTTACAATGATGGTGAACAGTGTTTGCTAGGTATCCTTGTTCCATACCTGAAGAAGAAAAGATGGAACTATTCATTGATAACCTAACTGATGAGATGAGCTACAGGCTTGAGTTACAATGCCCCCTACATTTGAGAAAGCGATTGAAAATGGGCTCAAGATCGAAGAAGCCTTGGTCAAGAGAGGGGTAATAAAACACTACAATGAAGGATCAAATAATACAAACTCCTTGAATCATTATAATAACAATGATAAACCAAAGTTATGACAAAATAATAGAAATACTGGCAACAATGATGCTACAAATGAAACACAAAATGCGAAACTGATATTTAATTTGATGGCAACTACTATAAAGACCAATCAAAACAATGACCAAAAAATAAATCAAATTGTCAATCAAAACAACAATCTAAACAATGGTGAATCTAAACCACAATTATATCAAAAACCAAATCGAAGAAGATTCACACCGTTGGGACAGACACTAAAATTAGCCATGAGAGAAATTCTTACACATGGACTTATCACATTACTTGAGGCAAGAAATTGGGAACGAAGAGCAAAGCCATCATGGTGGAATGATACAGATTACTGTGACTTTCATAAAAAAAAGGACACAACAAATGATTGTATGCAGTTGAAACATCTAGTACAAGATTTGATCAATAACAAGAAAGTATTTGTAGAAGGAAATCAAATGAACAATGATCATAGTGCATTCAAAAATACTTTACCAAATTATGAAAAGGGAGAATCTTCTCCTGCAAATAGTAAAGGTAAAAATGTAAACTACATTTATGATAACACTATTCATTATATTTTTGCGGTTGAGAATAATGGTGCCGTTGATAATCAAATTGATAACATTGGAATCAATGACATCATACCATTAAATCTGATCGCAAACATGGTCACATCCAGTAATCAGATTAATGTCATAAAAATTAGGGAAAAGCAAGATTATCAACCAATCAACGTGACAACAAGGGGGGCAATCCAAAGTAATATTGAAAGTCCAGTTGCATCTAAAACCACTGTTGCCCCATCAAATTAGTACAACATAGTCGATCAACTACAAAAAATACCAGCCCAAATATCAATATTAGAACTCCTTAAAATCTCACCATCTCATAAGGAGGTTTTCAAACAAGCTCTTGTGGCCACCATAGTACCTAATAATCTAGAAGTTTTCCAATTCCAGGCTATGGTGGGACACTTAACCACACCTCACTACCTATCATTTTATGAAAAAGATGACGTATCACTTACTCATCCGCACAATGGTTCCCTTCACATTGAAGTCTTAATCCACAAACACCATGTTAAACATTTCCTAATAGATGGTGGAGTTGGTTTAAACATTTGCACTTTAAAAATGGTTTGTGCACTAGGATATTCTGATAATACTATTGATGTCAAAAGGAAAATCACAATAAAAGCTTATGACGAAGAAGAATGATCCTCCAAGGGATTAATCATGTTGCCTATTCAAGTAGGACCAATTGTGAATAATGTAGTTTTCCAAGTGCTAGACTAAGAGCTGACATATAATATACTCTTGGGATGTCCTTGGATTCATGAAATGCAAGCAGTGCCTTCAACTTATCATCAATGCTTAAAGTTTCCTGTCAATGGAAAAGAAGTCACTATTTTAGCTGACTACAAACACTTAAAACAACTCAAGACACTTTTGTGCCCCATAATACGGAAGAAAACACTTCTAGTTCATCCAACAGTGAAAGGCAACCAAATGTGGTATCTAAATGGGTTGAGAAAAAGGACAAGTCAAAAGATACAAGTGTTGTTTACTCCACTCCATCAAACAATGAAGGTCAAATGAATTCACTATCACAACAATTCAAGGAAAAGATCTAGTTAAAAGACAAAGGTATGGGAGAGTATTCCATTGAGCAATCTTTATGTCTTTCACAGTTTCTGCCATCTCCAAGATCATATGGGAAGCCATCAACATTCACACAACAATCATCACCACCGACCACAGTTTTGGATGATAGATTTGTAAAGGCAGGCACTTTAGAAGATGAATCTGAAGAAAAGGCCATCCTCAATTGGCTCTACAAAGATGAGGAAGCATCTACATCAACAACTATCAACATAAAGAAAGATCAATATGGAAAGGGAAAAATAATATTAGAGAAAATGGGGTATGAAGGACAAGGACCTATTGGGAAAAGAAAAGAGGAAATTTTAGAATCCATTCAACCTCTCACACTTCATTCAAAGGAAAAAATAGGACTGGGTTATACAGAGGAAACAAAAGAAGAAAACACTCATAGAGTTGTTGAAAGAATCCTTCAAATGCAGGATAGTTCTGAAACATATTCTAATGAGTATGAGTTGGATTCTTTATTAGAAGCATCATACAAGGACATACAAATTGATGTCATAAAAGAGTATGTACCCACATGTGAGGAGGGAAAAATCTCATGGACTAGACCTATTGTATTTGGATCATAGAATATTGATGACTCAAGTAAGGATGGAAAAATATCGAGTGAAATAGGTGACTTGGAGGAGAGTAATATCATAGACCTTGACATTTCTATTGATAACCTTGACAACATGGCTATCGGAACCCTCACTACTGTTGACCTTTTACCCTTAATACATCCTGAACTTATCGACTGGGAACCAACTAAACCTATCAATCTACCTATCTTTGTGAATGATGATGCTATCATTAATTTCCTTTGTTGTGACAAACTTGACACAATTTCTAATCATAAATCTCATAATGACACTTTAAGTCAAGAGGGTGTCAAATATTCTAGTTGCAAAATTGAAAATAGGAATAAAGGATCTAATGGTGAAAACCATTTAATGGAAACATTAGATCTCGAAAAAGTAAAAATAAAGAACGCATCTGATGGTGAAAACCTCTTTGAGGCACCAAAGGATGGGAGATTTGACACCCTTCCAGAACACTATCATGAAAGATCATCAGTATTGGTGGAGCCTACATAGTCTATCAATCTTGACACAACAAAAAAAGAAAAAACTCTACATCTGGCAACATCTATGACTGAACAAGAAAAGCCTGAATTCACCAAGTTCTTTAAGGATGAACACATTAACTTTGCTTGGTATTACTTTGATATGCCAAGTTTAGACCCAGATCTTCTAATGCATCATTTATCTCTACCATCTGGAATAAAACCTGTGAAGCAAAAACTAAGGAAAATGCATCCGCATATCGCCTTGTTGGTAAAAGTAGAGTTGAAGAAGTTGTTAGATGCAGGATTCATTAGATCTATTGATTATGCTGAGTGGATTTATAATATTGTACCTATTTCTAAACTAGATAGTAGTATCAAAATTTGTACTGACTTCTGAGATCTTAACAAGGCATGCCCAAAGGATGATTTTCCTTTGCCAAACATTGACATTATTATAGACTTAACAATAGGACACATCATGTTATCACTAATAGATGGCTTCTCAGGTTACAACCAAGTCAAAATAGCACTAGAATATCAGGAGAAAACAACATTCACATGTCCATGGGGAACATTTTGTTGGAATGTCATGCCCTTTGGGTTGAAAATGCAGGGGCTACATATTAGCGAGCAATGACCACCATTTTCCATGACATGATGCATGCCTTTATGGAGGATTACGTGGATGATGTATTAGCAAAGTCATATACCAGAGAAGGACATCTAGAGATGCTGGATAAAATCTTTACCAGATTAGAGAAGTTCAATGTTAGATTAAATCCTAAGAAATGTGTGTTTGGTGTTACATCAATGAAGCTTCTAGGATACATAATTTCATAAAAGGGTATCAAAGTGGATCCTACCAAGGTCAAGGCCATAATGGAAATGCCACCACCGAAGAATATCAGTCAACTACGGTCTCTACAAGGTAGGTTACAATCAATTAGGAGGTTTATCTCCCACTTAGTAGACAAAATTCATTCCTTCAATCATTTGTTACATAAGAATGTCTCTTTCAAATGGGATCAAGGATTTGAAACAAATTTCAATCAAATAAAACAATATTTGATGTCACCACCCATACTAATGCCACCTACAGAAGATAGACCATTGTTACTCTACATTGCAACAACTGAGATTTCTTTGGGTGATCTATTAGCATAGGAATATCCTATGGGAAAGGAACATGCTATCTATTATATCAGTAGGACTTTGAATGGTTATGAGATAAATTACACCTTCATTGAGAAAGCTTGTTTGGTGGTAGTATTTTCTACTCATTATTTGAGGAATTGCATCTTAACCCACATAGTCAAACTCATATCCAAGATTGATCCATTAAAGTATTTACTCAGTAAGGCTGTCCTAACAGGAAGACTAGCCAAGTGGGTCATGATCTTGAGTGAATTTGATATCCAATATGTGGATCAAAGAGCCATCAAGGGTCGGGTCATAGCCAATTAGTTAGTTGAAGCCCCACTACCAGATAATCATCCAATGAGCATTGAGTTTCCTGATGCAGACATTCTTACTATGACAACACAACAATGGATGCTTTATTTTGATGGGTCCTACACACAACATGGGTTAGGTGTGGGAATTCTATTTGTTACACTTCAAGGACATACCATCCCAAATTCCTTTAAGCTCATGTTTCCATGTACAAATAATGTAGTTGAATACAAGGAATTAATCATTGGCATCAAAGTGGTAGTTGAATGGAAGATCACAGAGCTACAAGTATATGGAGATTCACAACTAGTCATTTATCAGGTAAATGATGAATATCAAACCAAAGATGAGAAGTTGATGTCGTATAAGAAAATGGTGGATGATTACAAAAAGTACTTTGTGGATATCAAATTTGAACATATTCTAAGGGAAAAAAACAAAGCCATTGATCCTATGGTGACAATTGCTTCTCTCTTATAGATACTAGAAAAGCGAGGTCATTATGAGTTTATAGTGGAACAAGTGTCTAGTCCTACTTATGATAATCCTAAATCTCAAACCATATGACATTTAGTTGATGTTGAATCCTCAATTTATGGAAATACCTAAGCTTACCTAAAAGACAATATCCTTCCTTCCGATCTTTCCAGAAACTAGAAACACAACTTCATTTGCCAAACCACATGACATACCTTAATTGCTAACAGACTTTACCATTGAGGTTTGGATGGTACTCTTCTTCGGTGTCTAGAACATAACGAGTCTGAGACAACCTTACATGAGATTCATGAAGGTATTTGTGGAACTCATTCAAGTGGACTAACCCTAGCAAAGAAACTCCTTCGTTTGGGGTATTACTGTCCGAATATGGAGAAGTCTTTTTAGTTTGTTAAGAAGTGCCAAAAATGTCAAATCCATGGTAACCTAATCCATGCACCAACACAAGAATTGCAACTGTTCACTTCAACATGGCCTTTTTTTTAGTGGGGACTAGACCTGGTAGGAAATATTAATTCATCTTCATCTAATGGACACAAATTTATAATCATAACCACAAATTATTTTACAAAATGGATAGAAGTTGTTCCCTTGACAACAATCACTAGTAAACAAATTTCTTCTTTCATACTGAATTACCTCATTTTTCGATATGTCATTCCTCAGTCCATTGTCATAGACAATGGTAGACATTTTAAGAATCAAGGTGTTTAGGAACTTTGTGAGAGGTTTCATATCCAACATCGTTTTTCAACCCCATACTATCCTTAAGGAAATGGCCAAGTAGAGGCCTCAAACAAAACTATTCTAAAAATCCTAAAGAAAATGGTCAATGATGCTGGATGTGATTGGAACATTCAACTAAACCCTGCTCTATGGGTATACCGAACCAGCATCAAAACACCTACAGGAGTTACACCATATGCCTTGGTATATGGATCAGAGGCCATCCTACCTATTGAGGTAGAGATACCATCACTCCGTGTGTCACTAAAAGGAATTATTTCAGATGAGGATTATAGAATGTCTAAACTTCAAGAGTTGGAACTGTTGGATGAATGTCATCAACAAGTTGCAAACCATTTGAAGGAATATCAATAGAGGATGTCCAAAAGCTACAATCATAGAGTAAAACCTAGAGTATTTTAGGTTGGTGACTTGGTCCTAAAGGAAAACGCTCAAAATCAATAAGACAGAGAAAAGAAAGGGAAGTTTGAACCTAACTAGCTAGGTCCCTTTGTTGTCATATCAGTCTATGGATCTAGAGCCTATCAGTCATCTACACCTGAAGGGGAGTTGTTCGATGAACCTATCAATAGTCTCCATCTCAAAAAATTCTACACTTGAATCATCTAGTGCATGGTTAAAGTTCTGGGAAAATGGTCACCTTGATGAAAACCTAGAAAATAGGCATCTTGGTAACAAAAAATAAAAAAAATCAAGAAAAGAGAAAATACAAAAAATCAAGAAAAGAGAAAATACAAAAAAATCAGGAAAAGAAAAAAATACAAAAAAATCATAAAATCTGAAAAAGTGCAATAAAAACACGTAGTGAAAACTTGGAAACAGGTGCTACTTGTGATTTAAACTATCCTTTCCATCTATTAGATGCATGTCTTGATCATTCACTTTTTCCATCATTCTGCCTATCATTGAAAAGGGGAACATCATGTACATATCCTGGCAATGTGGTCGTGTCTCACCCTAGGTTGGGGGAAAAATCCTGAACTCACTCGAGGCAATAAACTTTGAGCTTTATCAAATGAAAAATAGCAGTATGCAACAAAGAAAACACAATGATAATAGAAAAAATCAACATTGAACATACATCAAACATCAAAGCATTTTAGAAAATCAACCATCCACATCAAATAACTAAAATCAAATAAAACAATTTTTTTTTAGATGGATGATATCCTTTTGAATCATGATTTTATCGCTTTAGCTTGAATGTTCAAATGTTTTACTTTGATTTTTATTGTCGGGTAAAAGCACAAACCTGTGTCACACTTTATAAAGGAATCGGCCAACAGCAAAAAAAATTTTGAACTTCGACCACATAAAAGTGGTCTTTATGTTTTGAATTTCAAAATGGTGTAAACTAATAAAATGTAGAACTTTTGGTGTAGTTTATTCCTGTAATTTTTAAAATTTAAAAAAAATTTTTATTATGTTTTTATCAATTTAAGGACAAATTTTGGAATGCTGAAAATTTCATAAAAGAGTGACTTCACGGACCGTCAAGAAATAAAATGAAAAAAACTTCATTTCTCCTTTTTTTTTTTCCAAATAGGTAATTTCAATATCCTGTGCATGGAAAAAAAAAATCACATTTTGATGTATATTTTTCCCGTAATAACGTTCTAAAGTCAAACATGTCAGAATTTGACAGTTTTGACGGACCGTCAACTAATTTCAAAATTTTCAATCATTTTAAAAAAAAGAAATATACCCTTTTGAAGTAGACTTTCTCCTCTTATGCCTCATATAATATTTAAAATATTTTAATAAATTTTACTATCATTTTTTTAATATCAAATCAGCCTCTTTTTTAATTTTTAAAACCTACTTGCATTATTTTAATAATAAAAGATATCAAAACTAATCAAAATATTATAAAAATTCTATGTTTGGATTCTACACTTCAAGCTCTACAAAAGGGTATTTTTATTTTTTGCAAAAACATCAATCTGACTAGAGAAATACTCTGCCAAAAATGAATGTTTCAGAAAAATTTAAAAAATGATGAGTAAGCTGCCATGTAGGATGCCAACTAGACATTTTCGGCCGACCCGTTTTCGGCCGACTAGGTTTCGGCCGAAACCTAGTCGGCCGAAAACTGGTCGGCCGAAAACTAATCGCTCGAAAATTTATCGGTCGATAACTACTCGGCCGAAAATTAATGATATAAAACAAAGTTGTTTTTTTCCCAATTTATCAAATTAAAAAAATTAGAAAATAACAAATATTTCAAAAAAATTTCAACTATTTTCAATTAAAAAAGCTTGATTTCAACATTTTGGAAGGCAATTTACAAGACGTATTTCGACGAAAAAAAAGGCATTTGGAGAAGAGGAGAAATATTTTTAAGGTGTGTTGATCTTTAATTTATTTAATTGATTATGTTTTTTTATTGAAAATGCATTTGAAGTTTGTTTTCACTTTTTCTTTATTAAAATATTAACATCAAATAAATATATGTAGAAATATATTCATTATTCAATTAAAAATATTTTATGTTTTGCATCTAGTTACAAGTTTTTTAAAATATTTATGCTATATTACATGTACATGTTTCATGGAAAGCTTATGTGTGTACAAATTTCTATGTAGGCAATCATTCAAATTTGAGTGTAATTTGTGATGGCAAATCGAAGGACTAGATCGAGGAAGTATGAACGAACACGAGTAAGACAAAGAAAGAGAAAAGCGGATGAAGGAACATCTACTGAACAACAACCCATGGAAAATATTGATGATCAAGGTGACGTACAGGTACAAGAACAAACTGAATCTAATACTAATATAAATGTTTTGGACTATGGTATGGAAAATTTGATGGAGATGGATGAAGATTCTCTTTTCAATAATATTTCA
The DNA here is from genome assembly GCA_007258455.2 of Sequoia sempervirens. Classification (NCBI taxonomy): domain Eukaryota; kingdom Viridiplantae; phylum Streptophyta; class Pinopsida; order Cupressales; family Cupressaceae; genus Sequoia; species Sequoia sempervirens. The sequence continues at coordinate 9,081 of VDFB02202220.1, forward strand.
TCTGAAGATATGTTATCTGAAAGCACATTGAAATTACACTCTAAAAAAATATGGGATGAATTTTTTGAAGAGAAATCTTTAATTGAAAGAGCACAGTTAATTGCAAAGTTATTTAGACGAAAAGAAATGACCCCTGTTTTGGAGTTGTTAGGGGTTGATAATAGGAAAAAAGTCATCAGATTTAAAACAAACAATTGTTGAAAACCTGCAAGAAGCATTAAAATGTATTGAAAAGAAGAGTCGGTCTAGTGATTTAAGTGCTGCACGTAGAGCGTTGATGACTGTAATTTCTAGTAAGAAATTATCATATAGAAGACAAGTTCAAGCAATTTCTGAATTACTAAATGTTTCTAGGAGAACTGTTCAAAGATATATTGAAAAGAGAGATGAAATAGATGGAAAAATTGAGAAAAATTGGGTAAATATTTGTAGGGTTCCTCGAAAAGATAGAATTTCAGAAGATGTAAAGAAACAAGTTGTTGAATATTGGACCACCCACTCTCGTGTTTCTTCCAATAGAAGGGATACTATACAAATGATAGGTGATGATGGTACAAAAATTTCTCATCCAAAACATTTTATAGATACAACACAAAGTGAACTTTTTGAAGCATTTAAACAAGAATTTTTAAATGTGAAGATTTGTCAAAGGATGTTTGAAACACTACGACCATCATTTGTACGTATAAATAAAGTACGTGAAACTTGTTGTTGTCGAAATCATGTTGAATTTGATCTACACCTACAATCATATAGAAAAGTTATGGCAACAATTGATCGAAATTTAGCCATCCCTGGAAGCACAACACAATTTGTGAAGTCTCTTCTATGTGAAAAATCAGAAAATTCGGATGAATTCAACGTTCAGTGTATAAAAAATGTATGTAATGATTGTGGAGATTTGAAGAATCTTTTACATGTTGACAATAATGAAATGCAAGTTACTTGGAAGAGATTTGAATATGAGACATACTTAACGAAGTCAGGAGTTGAGGCCAAAAAAATTGTTGTCAAAGAGAGTGGATTGCCTTACAATGAATTCATGAGTAAATTTTGCAATATCATATATCCACATATCCAACATTGTCATGGTGCAAGATGGAAATCTAAGCAATTTCATTATTCAAAGAATTGTTTTCCACCAGGTTGTATTCTCTCTATTGTAGATTTCTCTGAGAACTATACATTTAGTCCTCAAACTGAGATTCAAAGTCAATATTATCATTCAGAGCAAGTTGCAATCTTCGTGCAAGTTTGCTACAAGCATGCAGAGTTAGCGGTCGATGGAATACAAAGTAGCAAAGATGATAGAATTATCATCAAAGAGGTTCACTTTTATATCAGTGATGATACGAATCATGATAGAAGCTATGTAGCTCATTGTTTCAAAATGTTTTTTGAAGACCTAAGACGACGTGGCATAAATCAAGAACAACACTGGATATGGTCTGATGGATGTGCTGGTAAGTACATTGGTTTTTAAATTATTTTTAATTAATTTATATTTACTTTTAAAACTTTGAGACTTAAATTGTTTTTTGAAGATAATTCAAGGTTTTCAAGTGTTTAATTATTTGTAACTTCACAGGACAATTTAAGTCTGCAAAAGCCTTTGTTTGGTTATGTAGTCAACATGCTAGACGCAACACCAAATTTTTGTGGAATTTTTATGAGAGTGGACATGGAAAAGGAGAGCACGATGGAGCAGGAGCATGTGTGAAGCGTGCACTTCGTCAACATGAACTTGCTGGTATGTCCAATTTAGCTTCATACTTTTTAAAAGATTAGATATGTATATATATATATATATATATTAATTTAACTAAATTAAATTTTCTTTTAAGTTCTTTGAAAGTAATAGGTGACAAATTGTGCCAACTTGTCTGTAACTTGTAGGTAATGCCATACGAAATGCAAACGAAATTGTTGAATGGTGCAAAAGTCATTTTTCTGCTCGCGACTCAACATACAACACACGGTATTTTTGGGAAGTTACAGGTATGTATGTCTAGTCAAAATTTGTTTTAAAAATTTGAATTTCAAAGTTCAAGTACATACATGATTTCAAATTGAATTTTCAAGTTTGAATTTAAACAGATATTGATCGATCAAATCCTTATAATTTTCAAGCAATTCATGGTATTAGAAATCTACATCAAATCATGACAACGGGGAGTAGTAGGCCTTATGCAATGATTGTGAGAGAAAAATCATGTTTTTGTACTGATTGCATTGAGGACAATGCAAATATTGATTAATGTGAGAATATTAGAGATGGGTATGTTTCACAATGGGAAATGAAACAATTAATATCAATGCCTCCTTTTGTTGAAGATGACAATGTTGATGTCTATGATCCACTATATTCAGCTGATTACGAACGTGTATCTGATTTAGTTGTTATAGGTATGTCCAAATTGATTAATTTAGTTAAAATCAAGATTTAAATTATATATATATATATATTCTATGTTTAAGTAAGTTTCAAATATAAAATATAATTTTTTACAACTTTTAAATGTATAATTTACTTAAATATGTAAATATGTGGTGTGTGTACAGGAGATATTTTTGCTATAGTTGCAGATCCTGAAAATGCGGAAGGTGTAGATTACTATCTACTAAGATGTACACAACCAAAAGCAAATTGTTTGAATCGATGACAGATGGTGATGGACAAGAGTATCCCATTGGATCAGTCGTTATTGAAGGCACATATTATC
>VDFB02202222.1:0-10011 GCA_007258455.2 Sequoia sempervirens
CTCATGCACAAACTTTCCACCTTTATTCTTTGTCTAAAAAGGGTAAATAAACCCTCAGGATCATGCTACCACTTTGGACCACATCTCAAATGATAATCCTCAAATAATTTTTCAAAGTGCACCCAACCTCCTTTTGAAAAGGAAAAATCAGATACCACTGTATAATTAGGGAAAAATGTTCTCTTACCCCTCCCTATGAGGTTGTCCTCATGGATGCAACCTATCTGCTACATAACTTTTGCAAACCCAACTCTAGGTGGCATATTGTATGGCATTATATGAGGGTCTCCTTAAAAACCATATACCTTCAAAAAAGTGTTGACTGGGTATGGGATAATGTCACCTCAGTTATGGCTGACTTTTAATTCTAGCTTCCTCCCCTTTGGCCTAAGGAAATCATGTAATTCCTTAGGAATCCTAGGTACATTCACCATCAATCTAGCCCTCAATCTGGAAGCAAAAAACTATCAAATTGCACATAACTAGTGCTTTCCATATTACAGGATAAATCTGCAACCCATATATGTATTGGCAATCTTTCTCCGTCAACCGATTGCCTTAATTTCATCTTCTTAGAGAAGAATTCAACATTCTTGAATAAAAACATATGCATCAACATAGAATACCAAAAGAATTGAGTGTCAGAATCAATTTTCTACAACTTTGATAGCCCCTCATGTATCCTCTCAACCAAGAAAGAAGCAAATTCATGTGACAGAGAAGTTAGGGTGTTGTATTTTCCCCCCTATGAACATGTATGCAATTGGAATAACGACACCAAGATTGAAACCCAAAATCTGACACAATGAATAAAAAGTGGCTAGGAAATGATTTTCAAAACAATTTAATCTGAAAGGTTCTTGGTCACTAGGGCTGATATGAAATCTTGAACCTCCTGCCATAGCCAGATGAGGTGGAAGAAATTTAGCTATGAAAAGAGACTTCAACTTTGCATATTCCTATTTAATTTCCTCAAGGTTGATAGGCACCAAGTCCTCACTCGATTCACTCAAGTCAAAAATCTATTGAATATCATCTCTATTAATGCTTAACAAAACCTTTCCATCATTATCCCTAATTACCTATGTGACAAGGTCATATCTTGCAGCTACTGCCCTAAGTAGGTTTACATTAGGGAAAACATTCAGTTCCACCAGCTTCCCCTTATCATACATCAATCCATTTGAAAAAGGGTGAGGAAAATTCCTCTATCCATACCATAATCTGAACATTTCCAAACCTATGAGAGGAACCCTAGCATCGACTATGTTGGAACAATTGTATACTAACCCCTCCCCGGGGATTTTCCCTCGCATCAGAACCAATCTCTTCTTTCTATCATTCATTGACAAGGTAAATTGATCTAGGAAATCATCATACATGTTTCTTTTTAGATAGTCAATCTAGCTAGAATGTTGCTTGGGTGGTGCCATCTCGGACAAACTAGGGCTTCTTATAACTTCACACTTCAAATAGCTAGGACTAACTAGAGATATGAAATTATAGAACAAAATATTGCAATTTCTCACAATTTAAATAAACTATAGCCCTAAAATGTTTATCAACAAGCCCTATGATAAGTACAACAAATATTTTCCTTAATTCAAGCACAAGCACAGAGTGACCAGGAAACACATAAATTAACTCATGACTCTTTTTGCAAAAATCCCAAATTCTGGCTGTCAGGGTTCACAACCTTGCTCTTGGCTCTCAAACTGCTTCGCAAAATACCTGAATTTTTTATGACACACATAAAGAAGGAGAATTCATTTTATTTCGATCAAATTTTGCCAGTAAATGTCTCATCTGCCATTAAAGCTCACTCACACGCTTCATAAATGGCTCCAACCATATTTGATGCAGATTTAAATTCGAGCCATCGATCCTTCATTTTGATCAAATCATCGATGGCTAGCTTCAAAACAGGTTGAAAAAATCATCAACATGGCCATAAGGGGCCCACCATACCATATGCTGCAAAGGAAGTCCACGTGGCAGTTGCTTGCGATATCGCAATCGGTAAAAATCTTGCAACTTCGGATCACGCAATGGCAGGCAACCGTAGATCTTGAGCATCAATGATCTTGTTCCTTCAACACAGTCATCAACCCTATCATTAACCCTCAAGCAAATTTTCCATCAAGATTATAACACATCCATCAATTTGAATCACATGCATCTTAAGAGCACTTGAGTAACCCGCATTTTAATGTATTTAAGGCCGGATTAATGTTCCATGGTATTTCCTTTATTCTTTCAGATTCATCAAATGAGACACATGGCAACCACCTATGATATCATGATCAACCAAATCACTATGGTGGGGCCATCGTGGGATGGTGGGGAATGGCTGAGATCAAATGGTAGTTGATCAACGGTCACACAATTTCATCCCCTAGAAGGACACATCGCTCCCACCTGCTATATCACAATCGGTAAAAATCCTGCAGCTTCTGATCATGTGATGGTGGGAAACCGTTGATATCCAAAGGAAATTTGATCAACTGTAGCATGAATTCAATCCCTTCTACAAAATAAAACATTCATTAAAAAGGATGAGGGGACATCACTAGGCCAATGGTAAACAATGACATAAGTTGTTTTTTAAAAGATGAAACACGGGGCCAACCGAGACTTAGGAAATAAAACCCTGCAGAGGAAATACAGTATTAAAATCAAAGGGACTCGCCGTAGATGAACCGATATGACATAAGTTGTTTTAAAACCCCATCAAAAGTAATAGCGAAATAGAACCAAGCCAAAGCATGAAATAAACATTAGGGTTTTACATGAAGACAAAGCTAAAACCCCAACCCTTAGAAAACTTGAACATTAGGTGAGGCATGAGTGAAAAACAAGGAGCAAAATACTAAAGTTCCATCAATGGCTCCAGTTGGAGATGTTCATTCCACTGGAATGAAGTGAGAATCCAGAATCTCAGGTAGAGTAGACCAAGATGCAGAGATGACCAAAAAGGGACTGTTTGGACAAAACAACCCCAACTATGTACAAAATATATACAAAATATACAAACCTAAACTACTGTTCATGGAAAAGAATACTTCAAGTGAAGTATAACTTCAAGAACTGTCCATGAACTAGCAATTCCAAAAGATCTCCTATCATATATTGGAGGAAGTACAAATCTTCACCCCACTTATCATTAATAAAAAATGGACCCAACTAGATTGCATCAAATTTCCCATGTTTCCCTTTATCTTCTAGTCTGGCATTCCACATTAAAACCAAATCTACATCTTTGAAACTCCTTGCAGTTGCCCTCTTGTCATACAGATTCTTTACTTGCAACTGCAACTTTTCATTTCTCTTTTGGGCTTCCCTCCTAGTTTCATCTAATTCTATAAGAGCTTCCACTCTCAATTGCATCTCATCATCAATTTCATTATCATACATCTGGACAAAATTATACATTTCCATTAAGTTATTTTGGGACAACTTGACATTTATCTCATAAACCAAGTCAAATGGGGCACAACCTATTGCCTTCTTCATAGTTACCCTATCTGCCCAGACTACTAATCTCAACTTAGAATCCCAAGCTATTTTATTTTGATCTAGGATTCTTTTAATAATCTTCATCAAGCTTTTATTGCTTGACTCTGCTTGTCCGTTTCCCTGTGGGTGGTATGGTGATGAATAAGAAATTTGGATGCCATGCTTCTCACAAAACTCTATGTATTCCTCAAATCTAAAACACATTGCATTATCTGACATAATCCTTTTTGAAAATCCAAATCTAGTCAATATGTTGCTCATCAGATCCCTTAATGTGTTTACAACCTCTGCACCAATATCATAAACAACATTAACAATAACAAATAATATCATTTAATAGCTCAACATAATAGGATAATATCGAATAGAATTGGCTATTCATCGACATTATCAGCTATTTGGAGCATGAGATAACTACAACACAATCCCAAGATAAAATAGGTCATTGATTTGCAATTTTTAGCAAGCTCTAGGTAAAGATGAACAAATATTGAATCATACAACTTAGATCAGTGCCATATATCCATTGTGGGAGTCAAATCCATAAGTATTCAAGGGTTTATGACAGATTTAACACATAACATATCGATCTGCCGGTAACGAGCGTGCAATCTCATCAATATCATAATATTCAACTTTAATACTAACGTAAATCCCGCTTATGGAACATATCACATAATCCCATTTAGAGTTTGTTAATTGCCCTTGCCAACAAATGATAAAGGGATTCGGGACGTGCGAGAGCACTGGAGGGATTTGGTGGTGAACCGGCTTGCTGGAACGCTGGATCGATGCTGGCTCATTCTCGAAGAAGCGCTTCAAAAGGTGCATGAATACACCTTACTGGTATCTTTACGAGCGCCTCCCATGCATACGAGCGAAAGGATTACCTACATTTATAATATTGCAAGAAATGGTACCTAAGATGATGGTATGACCCACTCCCGCCGGACATTTACATCTCGCTTCCTTTACCAGAACATGGATACGTGGTCTCATGCGGTTTTATAAAAAGATATGAAATGATTTCTGCAACAATACGCCATTGGAAGAAAGGTCGGCCGAATTAGTAAGATCTAGGACTTTGTCAAATAGAGAGAAAGACATATTATTGGCCACTAATACGCTGCCATATTACTTGTTGGGGACTTGAAATGGCATTACTCCAAGAAAGAAAATGAGATGAGCGAAACAGAACTACCTCATTATTTATCTCACTGCAATCCATTTCATGGCTATAGTCATGTTGTCACCCAGTGTAGATTTATTTTTTCAAATTCATAGATAACATGAAGACAAACCTATAGCCTTTAATGGTACTACTCGTATTCATGACTATGCTCTATTCCCTTGAAGCACCATGATTTATGATGGTTTTTATGTTGAATATCTTAATTAAAACACCCATGTGCAAGTATATGCATTCACTATTATAGCCTATTGCTGGAATGGATGATCAATGGTATGAAAAGGTAAAAATACAACTATGCTTTGCTTCCTTCACTACTTGTTGTTGATTGGTTATTGTTGTTCATATGCACTTGTACCATTGTAATGCTTGATGCCCTACATGAACCTGCATGGTTGTCTTGTAGCATAACCTCATAGTTGTTGTTCATATACACTTGTACTATGGCCTTGGCTTCCAAAATGAGACCTCTCCTGAATCATAACTGCTTAATTGTCATTTGTAACTTTTTGTTTCTTGTATGCAATCATGATCCATGTTAGATCAATCATGATGAACAAAACCCCTACATGAAAGGTTATGAGCATAGAAATTGTATCTCAATCACATGATATGAGGGTTCAATTGCTGTCATAAACCTCTTGTAATGACATGTTTTCAATAGGCATATTATTTGTGTCGACTAGAGTTGATGTTTCTTGAATGTCTTTTCCTTTTATGCCTTTCCTTAAAACATCATGCATTGAATGTTATCTGGAAACTTGTTCGCCTAATGTTTGATTGTGAAGGCCTTGAATAGAGCCTTGTGCAAATTTAGATTTTTTTTTTGTTGTTGTCCTTCATGAGACCATTGTAGCATGCATTTTTGGTTGTCCTTATCAATGACAGTGACCTTTACCTATTGCATTCACTTTCACCAGTACACCCATGAATGAATAATATCAATCCCCTTTTCCTCTTGTAGCTCTTGCAAAGGTGTTGTCCTTGTACTTGTATCATGACCTTGATTTAACCATTGCTCTTCTTTTATTATGTGTAATAAATACACATAGTCTCCTCATTTTATCTTTATTGGACAGCCACTTGTCACATATGTGGGTGACCTAACAACTCACCTTCCTATGTGATGTGTGACTATCTAATAGGGTTATGGTGAGAGGGGCTTGACAATAACTTGAAATGCTTCCTCATTGTTTAAAAGATGCATAATTGAACTTGATACATCTATGAAGTCACTTCCTTTTATAAATAGATCATGGATCTTCTTAAGAAGATTGAAGGACATATCAACATAGTATGTTGCATCTTTTGAATCTGTCCTTTCCTGTCCTATCTTATGTTCCTTTCATGTCATGTCTTATGTTACTAGTCTTTTATGGTATTTGGAAAATCCTAAGGTTAGGGTTTTGTCTTTGATTGAATCCCTCTATCTCTCTCCCCTCTACCCATAACCCATAACCCTAAACCCTTAAACCCTCTACCCTCTCTCTTACTCTCTCAAGTCTCTCCCTCATACCCCCTCTCCCTCTCTTAGGTCTTTATCTATCTCTCACTCACTCCCTCTATGTGTCTCCCCTCTACCCTTAAACCCTAAACCCTAAACCCTTAACCATAAAACCTTAAACCCTTGGAATAGGAGCGAAGAGTTTTGTGTTTAAATTATGATATAAAAATTTAGTATAGTTTTAGAAAATGAAATGATTTGGACACAAAAAGAAAAAATAAAGTTGATTTTTATACATGAATCTTATTTCAAATTTATTCTAAAATTCTAATTAATAATTGTTGTTTTAATTAATTTAAAATGAATATTTAATTTAATTTAATTTATATTAGATAATTAGTAAAACTAAATAGATAATAAATATTTTATGGATTTTAAGAAGAATTTGGACTGGGCTTTTATTTGTATTAATCCAATGTAAAATTTAGATTGAAATTTGTGTTTTAAAAATATTTATAATTAATGTTGAATTTACTAAACTAATATTAAGACATTAATAAATATAACCCTAATAATATGTTATTAGGATTGGGTTAGTCATTGAAGTGATGATAGAATTAGGGTTAGGATTATGGTTCAATTGTGTTAGGGTTTAATTAGGGTTAGTGCTCATTAAGGGTTAGGGTTTAAATATGATTCAATTGGGGTTAGGGTTCAATTAGGGCTATGATTTAGATGGGCTTAGGGTTAGGGTTAGAAATAGTGTTTAATTAGTCTTAGAGTTAAAAAAAGGGTTCAATTAGGCTTAGGGTTAAAATTATGATTTAATTAGGGTTAGGGTTCAATTAAAGGTAGGATTATATTTCAATTAGGGTTATGATTCAATTATGGTTGGGGTTTTGGTAAATTATAATTATCTCACATATATGAGTTTGGGGTTAGAGCTAGGATCTTGATTTAATTAAGCTCAGGCTTAAGGTTAAGATTAGGGTTTAATTAAGCTCAAGGTTAGGGTTAAGGTTAAGGTTGTGGTTTGATTAGGGTTATAATTAGAGTTAAGGTTGTCATGAGAACTATGGTTAGTGTTAAACTAAGGATTATGAGTAGCATTAGAATTATGGTTAGGGTTAGAATTATAATTAAGATTATAATTAGGGTTAGAATGAGAAGGGTTAGGATTATAATTATAGATAGAATTAGGGTTGGGATTAACATTAGGGTTAAGGTTAGGTTAGGTTTACCATTTAATTAGAGTTGGGGTTCTAGGATAAAGCTTGGGTTCAATGATAGGGTTAGGGTTGGGGTTAGAGTTAAAGTTCAATTACAAATAGGGTAAGGGTTCAATTAGGTTTAAGGTTAAGGTTAGATTAGGGTTATGATTCAATCTCAACAATAATTCTTACTCTAACTCTAACCCTAAACTTAATCGTAAAACTAGCACTGACACTATTTTTAACCCCAACCCTAACTAAATATATATCTAACCCTAACCTTAATTCTATAACTAAAAGTAATTCTAATCTTGTCTTTCATGTTGTGCTGAAAATGCTACTAGCATATATATATTATTTATTAATATATATAAAATACGCCAAGAGATATCTTTGTCGAGGCACCTATTTTATAATAGTACAATAGAAGCATCAAAAGGATATCTCTTGGAATATTTTATATATATTATTAATAAATAATATATATGCTAGTAAGTATTTAATAAATAAAATAAAATAAATATATCATTTTTTTACCATACTACTGGTTTCCAAGGAGATCCATGTGGTGCTCGCCCACGATATCGCAATCAATAAAGAACTCGCAACTTTTGATCACCCGATGGCGGGCAATCATGGATCTCAACCATCAAAAATCCTATTCATTCAACACAGTCGCCAGCCTTGTTATTAACCATCAATCACCTTTCTACTGAGATTATAACATATCCGTTGATTTAAAACACGTGCATCTTATAATTGCTCTAGTAACCCACAACATAATGTATTAAAGATGAATCGAAGTATTTATCATTCCTTCGGCTTCACCGGATGAGACACGTGGAACTCACCCATGATATCGCAATCAATAAAGACCTTGCAACTTTTGATCACGCGATGACGGGCAACCGTAGATCTCAACCATCGGCAATCCTGTTCGTTCAACATAGTCATCAGCCTTGTTATTAACCATCGAGCACCTTTCTACTGGGATTATAACATCTCCGTTGATTTAAAACACATGCATCTTATAACTGCTTTAGTAACCCATGGCATAATATATTAAAGATGCATCAAAGTATTTATCATTCCTTCGGCTTCACCGGATGAGAAACATGGCACTCACTCGTGATATCACGATGAAATGGTGGGGTCATCGTGGGATGGCGGGGAACAGCTGAGATCACACAATGATTGATCTATGGCCATGCGAACTTGTCCCTCTGCAAAATAAAAAAAATTATTAGGGGAGAGGGCACACTCAATCGTGGTGATAATACCCAGTCTTATGACATATTTATACTATATATTGTAAATAAAAAATCCAAATGTAAATAAAGAAAAAACCAAATGTTGATAAAAAATGGACCCATACTTGAACACATGAGAACCTCTAAATGTTATATGAAAAAAACATAAATACATTCATGAAGAAGTGAAATAAGTATTTTTTTTGTTTCAAATAAAATATCACAACTCTCCACTATAAGTATATCATTTAAAAAATAAAATTCTCATTTAATAAAATAAGACACTCGTTGAAACAAGTATTGTTATCATAGTGAAAAAATATTGTTCTTATGTGTACAACAACTGGGGAAGCAATGTACAAGCATTGGATAATTTTATATTAATAGTTTGTCCTATCACAAATATCAAAAGGTGAGCAGAGTAAATAACATGTATTTTCCCATTAAATGTAAAGGATTTTCAAAAAGTTTTAGTGTTCAACTATTGGTCCATTTTTGTTCAATATAAGTTGTATTTTAAATCATTATGTGTTGTTTTTATAACAAATAGATTTTTTGTGTTCAACTATTAGTCCATATGTGTTGAATATAAAAGGTAGAGATATCAAGATTTATGGTTATCAATAAAATTATTTGGTGCACTTAGCTTATTATATTAATTTTTAATTTAAATAAAATATCATATTCTACAAGCAACAAATGATATTTTTGGTTCAACTATTGGGGTTCCATGATTAAGTTTTGAATTAGAACCTTTAAAAAGTAAAATTTTAGACGCACTTCTCCAAGATAGCGATGTGGTGAGTTGCATGATGAGTCACACCTCCAAACCTTAGTTATAGATAAATAAGAACCGATCATTTCAAAAAAAAAAATGAACGTTCTACGATATTCCAATCAATTGCTACATGCTGAGAAAGTTATCCTACACGACTACTGGGCCCTCTCCCCTAAAGGAATAAGGGGACATCACTAGGTCGATGAAAAACAATGACATAAGTTGTTTCAACGAGGGAACACGGGACCAACAAAAGACTTAGGAAAAATAAAGTCAAGCGAAGGAAATAAAGCAATAAAACAAAAGGGGGCCCAACCTAGACAAAGCGATGGGGCTTAAGTTGTTTTAAAGCCTTCCCAAAAAGTAACGGCCAAATAGATCCCATCCAAGGTGTAAGATGAACACTAAGTTTTTACATGAAGATGAAGATAAAACACCAACCTTAGGCTTTTTCCAAACACCATAGATGACCAGAGACACAAGGCAGGATAAAATAGAACACAATGAACAAAACTTTGAAGTTCCATCACTACCCATAACCCTAAACCCTAAACCATTAACCCTTAACCCTTAAACCCCAAACCATTAAACCCTCTACCCTCTCTCTCTCAAGTCTCTCCCCC
>VDFB02202224.1:0-22497 GCA_007258455.2 Sequoia sempervirens
GAAAATCAAATTGTCCGTTTTAGACCCAAATTAAAATTAGTGTTCTAAAATGAAAAGATAAAAAACTTCGTGAAGTAGTGTTGATCAAACACTTAAAGTGTTAAAAAACACATTGTGTTTTCAAAAAAAACAATCCTCCTTTCGTCTTCGTTTGCTAGCCTCCTCCTTGTTGACCTTTCGCTTTTTCTTGTACCTTGTTCACTTGCCTTTGTTCGCTTTTGGTACCTATCAAAAGAAAATCATGTACAAATTAGAACATTACATTTATTTTGATCATTAACCCCAAATAATAACATGATAAATGATTTGGATGATCATAAAAGGAGAATTGGATTTACTAAGAACATTGAGCCAAATGAATCAACCATAAAGCATAATTCTAAAAGTATCATCCTAATCCCATATGTTGGCTATCATATTAATTAAGGAAAGGGGATAATTTTTTTGAAAGTTTATGAATTTTACCAATCATAAAAAATAAACACCTTTCAAAAATCACTTATCATGAGTTCAAATTTTTGCTATCTAAAACCAAAAACCATAATGATGAAACCCCATTTTAAAGATAAATTGCATCAATAAGTTTAATGAATAAACCCTTCAAAACCTCATTTCCTCCAATTCTTTATCAAAATTTTAAAAGGATTTGGTGAAATAAACTTTGTCAACATGGTGACACGAGCAATGAAGCACATAACCTGCTAAATCATGCCATATCATTCAAAACAGAAATGAAGATCTGCTACCTGTGTGTCAAATAATGAAGTCAGCTAAGACAGTCATTTATGTTTCAGAATTGGCAGAGAGATTTTATGACCAAACAGATCTTAATGACAGAAGGAATAGCATCATAATTATGAAATCTCTAGGTTTTGACTTGATTTTTGAAATAACTCAAAGGCGGCCACTTTCACAATTACTTCAAAGCAACTACCCTTTCTATTTTATGAAACAGTCATTATGAGAAATTGTGTGCAGGGCTTTTTGCTTCTTGGCACAGACAGTCGCTGCCAACTACAGATTCGCACACCTATAGTTGCGCAGGAACATACGGCATATTGATCCACATTTATTTCTTCTGACACTCCCTGCAGACATTAAGCTTAATATTGAAACTAAACAAATCTGCAATCTTCAAGTCAATGCATTTGGTATGTGTAAAAAATGAATGAATAAACTTCAAAAACTTTCATTAAAAGGCAAGTTGTGAAATCACAGACAAGACACGTGAACTAGACAAGGCGTGTGAACTTTTGACAAAAGTCATGCTCAACATTTATTCCAGCATCCATTCTATGACAAGAAACATCTATAGTTGACCGGTGTTATTGCAGAAAGATCAAAGAAATCTTCCGTATACAATCCGGAATAAGAATCAAAACAAGGATAAGGAGTGCTATTGTTATGGAATATTGCTCAAATCTAGAAAGGCATAGTCTATTAATGACATTGTAATGAAGCTTCATTCTTTACTCCCACATGTAAGCCAATGACATCTTCATACCGTGGAAAAATATTTTGATAAAATGGAAGACAGACACGCGCTTTGAACTGCCTGCGCTTAGCGCAGACAAAGCTGTGGATCAGCAGAGACAAAGCTTACGAACTGCTTGACGTAAAGCTTTTAGAGAAAATGTTCAAAGGTCGTGTACCGTGCACGAGTCATAAATGTAAAGTCGAATTCCACCGATTTTTGACCAAGATTTTCCTACGAAATGTGGGAGGCACGGGCACGAACTTTAAACTAGAGTTATTTCAAGCCTGAGCCAAAGCTGAAAAGATAACTTTTGAAGATACGTGTGGGAAAACATCTAGTGATGTAGGTGTTGAACACAAGCAAAGCGAAGGCGTATAGTTGATTACTGGGTGCGCTGGCTCAACAAGAACTCTGAGTATTTATTGATAAGTATGCAGATGGGATAGGCGCAAATCCTCAAACTTTTTCCAGCATCCTTTCTGCCTGCGTCAAAATGGGAGCATAGGGATGGCGTGTAAGTTGTTTTGACCAACTTCCTCAAAGCGATATGGTCTCATGGATTGCAACGATGAAGGATATGCACAAAATGGGTTTGCTGAATAAACTTTAGGTGCTTTCAAACAAATGCAATCTGCCTTCATACGACAACATTGGTAGAAGGTATGGCCATCTAGCAGAGGAATATGGATTTAGAGAGTGCCATAAATGCAAGACACGCAAAAATTGACTTGTAATTAGAAGCCAAAAGCATTTATATTAAAATCACTGTAGTTAGAACAGACCTGCACATATATGAGACTTTGGTACAGGGTATGAACATCCATCAAAGAAATATGAATTCAAAGAGTGCAATAAATACTCGTCCCTGATAAGGCAAAAAAAAGTAATTCAAAGATTCTCTGCTGAAAACAGTTCCTTGCCCTGGTAAAATGATGGCAACGCTTGCTGCAATAAACAAATGCGAAGATTCCACATCTCCTGCTGGAAAAAGTTTCTTGCCCTGTTCTTTGTAAGTTTAAAAGCCCTCTCAATGTATTAGTATTTGTCATCAATTGCTAAAAATAGAGAATGTGCAGATCGTAAAAGCAAGAGAATGAGCTTGTTGAAAAGGCTTTAGAAACTTTCAAGCAAATACATCTAATCCATGCACGAATGAAAACAGCAAATAAAAATTCTAAAGTAAATGCATTTGGCAGGAGTATGAAAGGCAGCAACATCCATTAAGAACACACACACATCATGAAATAGATCGCGCTGAAACAATTGTTAGAACAACGTCCATTAAGATCTCACACATAAAAGATCATTGAAGCTTGTTTAACCCAAAATATTAAGTTTCAAGCCCTCCTTCTAGCGCCATTTGTAGGACCCTAAATCTGCATTGGATCAAAAACAAAAACCATTAGTATTGTTAGTAAACCAAAGCAAACCAAAAGATCCCCTATAAGATTCATTTAATCACAAGAATGATGCCAAAGAAACAAGCAAACATAGAAGGGCATCATTCTAATGAATCAAACTAGCATCTTATAGTGGATTGGTGTCACATGTGCTAGTGACCCTTTCCCAACTCTTGATCAAAGCTCAAGTTGTGTAAATGATGAAATTGCTAAAGATGATGGAGATGATGGAGTGAAATGGACAAGATCAAATCTCAAATGAAGAGAGTAACCTTGCATAAAATTGTGGAGGTTGTGAAGGATTTGCTCAAAGATGAAGCTTGTATTTAAAGATTTTCAAATGCTAAGTGTTGAAGAGGGACCAATGACTAAAGATTCTCGCCAATGAGATATGTCACTTGTCAAGTGATGATTATTGATGTATGCAAGATTTGGGAAGAGTGTCATGAGAGGGAAAATTTGAATTTAAATTCTTCCAATAAATGTTGAGGGGGGACAAGGAAAGAGCAACAATGCCCTGCTTGACTTGTCATGTTGAAAGAAAATGAGGTTTTTAATAACCAATAAAATTGATTTATTGTGCAAGTAATCTAGAGAATGCAAGTGGGATGAGATTAGCATTAGATTTAATCATGATTAATTAGCTAGGATGATGATTAGGCTGATTTGACCACTTTGACTTGATTTAGGGATTTAAATCAAATCAAAGGGAGATGAATGATGATATGAGATTTAATTAAATAAATGATTGATTTATTTAATCAAAGAGATGATGATAGGATCAAGTTTGATTTATTTGATTTAAGTTGATGAATTTACCCTGATGAATGGATGAGTGTGATTTTGATCAAATGCATAATGCTAATTTTGTATGTTCACACCATCTTGAGATTATGGATGCACAGTCCCTGAAGCTCCAAAATCTTCAATGGACCCTTGCCAAGAAAGATAATCAACCACATAGAAAGTGTTGCACCTAGGCATGCATAATAGAGATTCTATATTTATCTACATTATGAGATTGGATTGATTACAAATGTACAAGATGCCTTGAATATATGGGGAAGAAAGAAAACCTAAGATGCATGAGATGTTGCCATGTGTCATGATCTAACAACATGTGACAACATGTGAACCCTATCTAGGAAATTATTAAATGTTTAGATAAGTTCTAGAAGGAATCTTATCCCTACAAAAAAGGAAGGGGATATTATCCCATTATTAAATGATTTATTAAAATTCAACCTAGGAATAGATGATATATGACCTAAGTTAACTTATGATAGTGTAATAATTAATTAATTACACTAACAATGTGCAAGGTGAATATAGTGCCTCTTTTGGTTTGTTTGATTGATTGTTTCATGTCGAGTAATGTGTTTGATTTAGTGGAACTTGGGAGTACTTGGTTTGATATTCTTTAAAATTTTGGTTTTGTTTTGTGATTGATTTTGTTAAGGTTGTTTAATAGCCAAATGGTAAGGATATCTTGAGAGGAGAGAATCGATGTATTCCTTGAATATCCTATTGGTGGACTTCTTGTTGATAATTTTGGTGGATTTTGTAATTGAATTGATTATGTTAGTCTTGTTTGAGTTAGAATATCTCTTACAATGTTTCCACTTTTATTCAACACTTATTGTTTTGAGACTGTGGGTCTTTAATAGTCTTCGAGATCATGTTAATATTGCCATTTCTTTGGTGGGGAAAAACTTGTGTTAGCTTTTTGTGAGTATTCTAGAGGTTAGAGGGGATATGGTTTCTACTTGCAAGAGTTAGTATGGGGGCCGACAACCTAGGAGGATCCACCTTGGACAACCCATAACAAGATTGAATTATTTATTTGAATTTTGTGTTGTTTTACCTGAAAGTGGGTGGTTCCATGGTTTTGTTATTTTGATGATGGTTGAACATTGTGTTTGTGTGGGTTTGAGCCTTGCACTTGAATGTGGGTTTTGTTACTCTGAGGTTTTAGCATGAGATGGTGCATGCCTCACATGGTGTTGTTATATTTTTGGATTTGGTATCTTGTGCAAGTTGGCTTGCCATTTGTGATTTTGAGATATTGTTGTTAGTTGGGGTAGTTTCACACACTAATTCATATAATGTAGCCTCACTCAAGGGCCTAAGTTCTCATTTAGGCTTGGGATGAGTGGGAAGGCCTAGAATGGCAAGATCAACTACCTTGCTTCTGCATAGTAATCTTGCAAGGTAGGTTGATCCTACGTAGCAAGCATGGGGGTCTGGCAGTCAATAGAGGTTGCCAATATAACCCAACATGGGAGTTAGTAGCCTAGGAAGGTTATGCTAGGGTAACTCATGGATGCCTATGCAATGACACTCCACCCTTTAACAACCTTGTATGCTCTTGTTCCCATCTTGTTGTTGTTCTTAAGCCTCTAGAAGCAGATGTTGTCATATGTTTGTTGATGCTCTTATTATGTTGTCTTAGTTCTTGTGACATATGTTGTGTTGAATGTTATCTTGTGCTATTGTCATTCACATTGTGAAGTCTTTTAATCCTTTTTTTTATGGTATTCATTGAGGTCCTTCTTGTCTTCTCCTCACATGGGGGGTGGACCTTTGTGTCCATGAGGTCAGGTGGAATGTGCTATGTACCCCATTGGGTCCCTAGCCATTGATCATGTTGTGTAGAGATGTACCAGCTACAGTGACACCGTATCTATACTAGCACTAGATCTAGTTTAATGCTTTATACTCATATCATTTGTATTATTCCATGATATTGTACTTTCCCTACTGAGGATGGGAAGCAGTTTTGAATTGATGTAATCCTTGATGATGTATCTTCATATTATTAATGTATTGTCCATGTTCATGTTATATCTTATGGTTATTGGTGTATTTCTATCTTTCATGTAATGTAAAGATGTTGATAAGAAAAATAATGCAGTCATGTAACCCCAAGGGACCTTGTCATAAGCTATACATGTATTATTCCATTTCAAGTGTTGAATGTTAATATCGGGTTGCATGTTAGTTGTTTAAAAAAAAAAATTGTGCCTTAAATGCTAGTTGTTATAGTTTCCTTTGGGGTTGCATGATGAGGCATTACACACTGTAATATTTTAAACATTAGTTAACTCCTTAGGTGGAAATGTTTCACTCTTTAGTGAAAATGTCTTACATCAACACTTTACATTTTTAATAAAAACAACATTCCTTAAAATAATATTATGTTATGATTAATTTAATAAATTTCACCTTTTATGCTTTCTTGTTTTTCCCTAATGCAATATGACACTATGTTTTCATTACATTGAAGGGACTTAAAATTCCTCACTCTAATATGCCACAATTTCTTTGATAATATTTATGTTGTTTTGTGAAAAATCATTTTATCGAGGGGACTTTAAAGCAACTCCAACAAATATGGAGGAGTCTTATTGATATTTTTTTTCATCTCTATATTGTGCCCTTAGGTCCTTCCTCGATCTTTTTTGCAATATTTTTCTATTCCTTGTGATCCATCCCAGCTTGGAACCCTCCACAAAATAGTAATTATGTTTCATGAGGAAAAAAATTCATATCCCTTGAAGTATCATTGATGCTTTCCCAATCAAATGAAAATTGAAACTTCTCACTTGGATTGATTGCACATTTCTTAGGCTTCTTTGTTCCTAGATACTATTCTTTAATAGCTTCTGATTCTTTGTCCTTGTTACAATCCTTCTCATGACAAATATGTCTATCTCTTTGATCAGAAAGCCTTTCTATAGACAATGAAAAAACATTTTTGTTGCTCCTCCAACCTTTTTCATTGCATAGTCTTCCATTCTCAGAGTCTTGATTAATTGGCATTCTAGTAGACTTGGTATTTTATTCCTAATGCATTAAATTCTTTGCTTCCATCTTATTATTGTCTTGTTTATATTTTCCTCCATAACCTATGTTGTTCCCCTCTTTATCGACCTAATTAATTTCTTTTTGATAATTATTAGGGTCTGTATTTGAGAAACCATATTCCTTTGTGTACTCTTCATCCCTTCTCTTTTGTTAATTTCAAGCTCCAAGTCAACAAAGTCACTATCTCTCTTAAATATAACAAATGCATTCAGGAAAAAAATCAAATATCAATAGCTTATCCCCAAATCAAGAAGTATAAAGCAATCAACAACTTCTTTTCACTATTTAATGCTTTCGTATTATGCCAAATAGGATGCTTTTGCAAATATTTTCACTTCATATAATTATCTAAAGAATTTTTGAAGACTTTGTGAATTCATCCTTCAGATTAACACCTTCAAGTATACCCAAGCATGTTTATGCATTTGCAACAAAGAGAACTACACGCTTACACTAGTTATATTATCTTTGGTATATACTGGAAGAACATTCCATACTTCAGATCGCAAAGGGATCACTAGCTTGGTGGTATAGATTCCCAACATGCTAAGAGGAAGTCTTAGGTTTGAGTCCTTTTGTTCTTTGAAAAGAGAGCATGGTATCAAAGATATACATTTCTGAAATAAATTTTATAATCTTTTGATCACCACTATTGTATTCTTGGTGAGATCTTTGAAAAATTTGTTATTAGATTGGAAACTCATATTCATAATTATCTTAGTCATGTTTTCTTAATCATATCTTTAGGTTTAAATGCTTCTTTTTTGGATTGAAAAATTGTTCTCATTAGATCATGGTCATGCTAAAGACTTTTTAGGGCCCCTCCTTATAGACTTTTCCATATAGTTCTTCTTGTGTATTCACACTTTCTTCAATATTCTAAAATCATTATGTGCTTAGTATCTTTTGTGTTTTTGAGCTCCTAATTAGTTTGATGTTTTTGCTATAATTTTCTGCTCTATCATTATTTCCACCACCTTATGATAGTATAGAACTTGGGTGTCTGTTACAGGTAAGAGACATAATTGTACTAGAGAGATCCACAAAGGAAATTCACCAACATAATTCTCTATAAATATGCCAAAGAAACATTCAAGAGATCCTAGGATAGTTCTAAATTTTTTAGCATTGCCACTTTATTCCAAGGGCATATTCAATCTTAAGATCAATCTTTGGATCATAAAATGCACCTCCACCTTCATCAATAAAATAATCCCAACCCTTGTCTTGAAGATAATATTATAAAAAATCATTTTCTTGCAAATAACATCACTACTCATTGCTTTCTCTGGCTTTGTTGATAAGTTGACTTCATAATGCTTAAAACCAAATTGAGACCATACTATTTTAAATAGATATTATTTGTTCCTAGAAAATAAAATGATATGTGCATCAACTTGAGTGAAACCTCTTACATGAAAGACCATGCAAGCTTCCATACATCTTGTTGGGACTGTAAAAATCTGATGTTTTTACATGTTGATCTTACTCATAAAATTCCAAGATTGGTCCTACCGTGTGCATATTTCACCCATTTTTTGCCCATATTGCCCAATATTTTCCATCGAGTCATGCATTTTTCACATTCTGGTTCATACTAGCATGAGATGGTCAGGGTCTCCCCGACCCGTGTTGCATTTTCTGCTAACATAAGTCTATGTTGCCTATCGGAAAGACTTATTATTTTTCATGGGGATTGGATCTCACTTGCAGGTACCCTTTGACATGACTCCTTCATGGTCTCGGCAATAGAGGATGATTCTTATTGGCGTGAGTTTAGTCCTCGATGGAAGCTCTTACCAAACTCATTATGTCTCACCGACCAAAGAAAAAGGATATACATCGGCAGGAGTTTGGTCATCAGGGTAGTGTCTTATCGAATTCAATGTGTATCCTCAACTCATGCATATGGAGGTATTTTGGCAAGAGCTAGGCGGTATCAGAATATTGTCTCAGCGACATTGTTGTGTCTTGCCGATACAGGGTCTTTGTCAGCCGGCTCTCAGGGAGAGTCTTACTGAGCAATTCATTGAAGGACTTCTTCGGCCAAAAATGTTGCTATCGATGAAAGGTCTTGGAGAAGTTACATTATCTCGCAGACTGACAACATAATGGGATGCGATATTGGAATGAGTTAAGGTTCTCGATAAGAGGTCTTGGTGAGTGACCATCGGTCTCGTCAATAGAAAACAATGAGGGACCTTGTCGATGAGAGTGTGATTTTGTCTCAGCGACTCAGAATGGGTGATGACTTTCGGTGTGACATAGTGTGCTCTATGAAAGGTCTTCCTGAGAGTGATATGTTATGCCAACAAGTTTGATCACAGGGGCTCTCGAAAAAAAAAAGGCTTGTCTACATGACGTCTCCCCGATATCATAAGGTCACAGTGACACACGAATGGTAAAAGAGCTCTTGGGGAAACATAAAGTGATCTACAGGACATCTCCCCAACTCGGATAATTCATGGCAAAAGAAAAAAGAACCACAGGATGACTGTAGTGATTGAATTGCCTTCGGCATAGCTAACGAAATATCTTGGCGACTGTTCCAATAACGATTAATAGAAATTCAAATACTCTGTGGCCAACATGTATATGTTAGAAAACCATTGTAGGCCGACTTGATTGGAGCCTAAATTCTATGGAGGGACAACATGGAATTTTAATATGTTTTATTTTCTTGATGCTGGTGTTCAAATAGGCATTTTTGTGATTGTAAAATCATCAGCTATCAGTTATTCGATATACAGTAGATTTATCAGATCAAAGACTATGGTTCTTGTTTTCAAAATGAAGGTATTTATGAAAATCAATTGATGTTGCTTCACATTTCTGATGTCAATTATCTGTTGAATTCAATGAAAAATACTGCTAAGTTGTCTCCAAGATTGATGCTTTCTGGTTGTTTAAATTGACATAACAAGTTTATGTTCAGTTTATCAATGCACACTTGTTGTATCTATGTGATTAATCAATTGGTTCTTTCAAACAAAGATTAAATCATTTTTGTTGATCACAGTAATCATAAAGATTCATCTGGATTATTAAAGTAGAACTTAGTAGTTACAGTATTGCATGTTTATACAAGTTGTAAACATAATATATGCCAAATAATTTGAGTTTTCTCTAGAGAAGTGTTGCTCATCTTGATCTCATTTGACTCCACATACCCAACAAGGCACTAGTCTCTGCACTTCATCATTTTGAATTCATTCAGCTTCTTTATATCTGTTAATTAAGCATTTTAGGATTTAGATCAGAAGATAGAATTGCTATCAAGTTTGATTTCATTTGTTCACTTTCATCTGCCATTATGGACAAACCATTGTACAAGAAAGATAATTATAAGTTAAGTCTTCCCAATTCAGAAAGGTACACCCACCTAGGTTTGGGAGCACCTGAAGAGTAGAAGGTTGAGTTCTCTTGACCTTGTCTATTACCCTAAAGCATATCAAGAGATTGGCAGCCTATTGAGGCATCTTTCCTGTGTTTTTGAGAGATAACAAATTGGGGACTCTACTGGGGAATATATCAAAAAATTTGGTTGAAGACCACATTATAGAGTCATTGAAGAAAAGGTTATAATTTGAGAAGATTCAGAAAGAGTGATTTCACTAGGTAAAAGATCAGAATAATAATTTTCCTACTTTTGGAAAGTAGGTGGCGACTCTAACATAAATTTTGTAGCTTTTCAAACATGAATGGAAGAAGATCTCAATACAGGGGAGGTCATACTAGAGCTCATGCTGGCAATAGTAAGTGGACACACAAAGATGACAAGGTTGATAAGGGGAAAGGAATAAGTGAGGACATGTGTATGATAGATAAAGATAAAACATCAAGAGCACATTGTGAAGCATATGATCACTATGATACATGGAGAAACAATTCAAGTGTAGAGCCTTCTACCCCAGGAGATCAAAGAAATCCTTTCTTTTTTCTTGATCCTCAAAAATAGGCTAAGTTTAGAGCTGAACTGGAGACTAAACGAATCAGAAATCAGCATGAATATGATCAAAAAATGGAGAGTAACCAAAATGTGTTTATTGATCACGAGATTCTTGAGGAAGCAAAAGCACAATTTGAATTACAAAGGAAGAGGATAGAGGAATTAAAGGCTAAATTATAGAAAACTCAAGTTACCGATCAGACCGCTGGTTGCCCAAACTATGTTCCACCTCATAAGCAGGGTGATAAAGATGTAAGGCCCTCTAATCAACCAAATGCTCCTCACAATCAAATAGGGAATCAATACATATAGCTAAACCATCTGCCTCACATTCCTACTCAGCATACAAATATGCAACCACCTCATGGTCGATATTATTTCCCACAGCATAATGCATAATATAGTAATCCTATGTATGAATATCAGTACCCACCTATCCCTCCCCCTCACCAGTATGCAGCAATGATCAAATAGTTTGATTTGGTAGGGTTTCATTTATACCCTTACCCTATGGATGGCAGCTGGAGAGATCTGGTACCAAAGTTTACATGGAGTAATGCAATTACTGCTGAAGAACATTTAAAGAATTTCAATGTGTTCATCCAAGATATAGGTGTGCCATATGAAGATTTACATATGAGGCTATTTATGATGTCACTTCTTGAAGATGCTAGGGATTGGTTCAACAACTTGCCAGCATCTTCAATTAATTCTCTCCAAATATTCTAGGATAGATTCCTAGAGCAGTATGGGAATCGAAATGCACTAGATGCAACTCTTCATGAATTGATGCAAATTCAGAAAAATCAGAATGATTCAATTTATGATTTCAATTAGAGATTCAACAAGCTGTAGACTAAAGTACCTCCTGGATCAAGGCTACCAAATTCTGTAGCTTTGAGTGTTTATTTGAATGCATTTGATCCTAAAACAAGGTATGAATTGAGAAATAGATTCCCAAGAGATTTGGCTGAAGCTCAGAAGATAGCACTGACAATTGAAAATAACAGAAAGGCTGCTGGTATAATCAGTAAAAGAGATAACCCTAGGCATCCTTAGCAAAGCAACAATTATTAGTATAAGCAGGAGAACACATATAGAAATGAAAGGCTAAGGTTGCATGGCATGCCTTATAATATAGACTGGAAGGACAGAAAACCTATAATATCTAGGCCTTGAAACAAGGAGACTCTCGATCTATTGACAAAGAGGGGAACCTATATGGTGAGTAACAATTATTTTTGTGAAGCTTGTGATAAGCCACATTCCCCAGATTATTGTGTTGTAGCCCAAAGAATGCAAGAAGAGGGAATGTTATGGGAAGTGGTGGAGAAGATCACACAGTACATTTGACTTCAAATACTTTTCATCATGTTCAAGAGAAGTACTTATCTTCAGAGGATGAAGGATATGAGTATGATGTTTCAAATCAGAAGTATAATGTCCATATGGTTGAACAACAAGTCTTTTCTAATTCTGAAGAGGGTTATATAGAACCACATTCTGATGAAATGCCTACTCGCTACAATATGAGACTCACCAAAGAGGAGATAGAGAGAATAATTGTTGCTACAGTTGAGGAAGCAAAGAGTAAATATTGGTTGATAAATAGAATAGTAAATGAGAATGAAGGTTTCCCTAGGGGAATCTTCATGAAGGACCAGAAGGTAACACAAGGAATTGTGAAGAAGCCAGAAAAGAGACAGCCTGATAAAGGTGAACAGAAGCTTGTCCAAAAGGAGGAAGTAAAGGAATTACACAAAGAGATACAAAGGCCTGACCAGCCTAGTAAAGGAGAGAAGGAAGAAAACAAAGGAGAAGCATTGGAGCAGAAGAAAATCATTAAGGTGGAGGGCTCTTCTTTTGACTTCACTCAGGCATTATCCCAGGTAAAAATATTTGTTCCACTACTTGAGATGATGAAAATTAAAGAATACAAAGACTATGCTATTCAATTGATAATGAATTCTGAAAATAAAGTAGCTATCAATAGGCAGGAGAAAGTAAATGTCCCAGACATCTGCTTGAGTGATGTATTAACAACTCCCCCACATGTTGATCCTTTTTTCACTACATTGCTTATAAATAACCAATTGTTGAGGAATTGCATGATAGACTCTAGTGCAGCTATAAACATCATGCCAGTAGGAGTTATGAAGCAGCCTGGCATGTGGGTTGATACATATGAAGGGAAATGTTATGCAATGGATAACAGACCTATTCCTGTGGTAGGTATTATGAGAAATTTTGAAGTCAAGCTAGCTACTTATCCACAGGTGGCATATAATATAGATATAATAGTGATTGATACTCCTCCTCAGTTTGGGATGCTTTTATCAAGATAGTGGACAGCAGCAGTTGGAGGAAATATCTAGTTTGATTTATCTTATGCAACTATTCCAGTGAATGGTCAAGAAGTCAGGTTGTATAGGAGCTAAGAATGAGACAAGTTGTTGACTATGTACCCCAAGATCAAATCAATTGTTTTTGTGATGTGGATCTTGGCAACTTCAAGATAGAATCAGCCTAGCCAGAGTTAGTCGGTACTGATCCAGTTGAAGGTTCTTGTGGTGATCGAGAAAAAGAAACAATGGACAATGTGAGTTAATTTGATAATGAGTATATAATACCTCCTAGTACAGTTGAAAGTCATGAAGACTCATTTGATGAAGAAGAAATGATGTTTTGCCAAGGTATGCCTAGGAATGAACTCCAGGTATTTTCAGATCTACTTTATGGTAAAGAGGAAATAATTTCAAACAAGCTAGATGATGGAATAAGTGACTTCATTGGTAATGTTTCTGATTTTTCATTCTCTGATGATCTTGGACCTCTTTTTGATGATGAAAAAAGTGAAGAATATAATTGTAGTGATGAGGATGTTGAGACTTGTTCACTCAGCAGTGAGAAAATTTCATATTTGCTGACTCTTGAATACCAGAGATGTATACATGAGGGTGATTATGAAGTTTTGTTTCCATCTTACATTTTCCTAGACAGTGAAAGATCTTTGTATGATGATTCTTACGACTCTCAGTGCATTTCTCAAGTTGATAGTGAAACCTTTCAAGTTGATCAAATGTCTATGTCCATTCAAGATGAGGTATGTGATTTTGAAATTTCTAACTCTTGTGGAGAAGACATTTATATGCATACCAAGAGTGATAGTGGTCCAGATTTGATTGGTTCATATATGCTTAATATTGATGATATGAGTCATAATCTAGTGTTGTCTCCAAATGATGATACTGAAGAAGTGTGAAAGGTTTTAGTTTTGTTTGTCTCAAACAATGTTGATATGACAGAGTTGTTTGTTTCCCAAGAGAAGCACTTTGATGATGAAATTCTAGTATAGCTAGGAGAATGGTTTATAATGAATAACAGTGAGAAAGATAATGAGGAATTTTATGTTGGATATGCATATACTTTGTATGTTGAAGATAACAGGGGTTTGTTCCATGACGATGAAGAATTTGAATTGCTGAGTGGTGTAGGGATTTTGGGCCAAGCTGAACATGATGATTTTCTAAAAACTTGCAATAATAGTGACAGAGAAGATTGCATGTGTGTCTTCAAGAAGAATCTGATGAACTCAAGACAAAACCAGGTAATTGACAGGGGAAAGTATGATTTGAGTTTTAGATTGTAATAGCTTAGAACAGGTGAAGTTAAAACACAAAGGATTAAGGGTTGCCAATGCATGGACAACTCTTGCTTGTCCTCTTTAAAATCCTTTTCCATGCACAGTAGTTTAGGGTTTTGGTTCACCTTCATTTTACATCCATTTCACTTCCATTTTGCACTCACTTTCCATTCCCATTCATTCCATTTTTGCTCACCGGTTCATCATTTTGTGTTTGGTCTGGTCTACTCACCCAAATATTTTGGATCCTTGCAATGATCTCACTATCATTCATCCCCAGAAAAAGCCACTGTTGGGACTATAAAAATATGATTTTTTTTACATGTTGATCTTACTCATAAAATTCCAAGATTGGTCCTACCGTGTGCATATTTCACCCATTTTTTGCCCATATTGCCCAATAGTTTCCATCGAGTCATGCATTTTTCACATTCTGGTTCATATCGGCATGAGATGGTCAGGGTCTCCCTGACCCGTGTTGGGTTTTTTGCTAACATAAGTCTGTGTTGCCTATCGACAAGACTTATTATTTGTCATGGCAATTGGATCTCAACTGTAGGTACCATTTGGCAGGAATCCTTCATGGTCTCAACGATGTAGGAGGATTCCCAGGGCATTGTTGTGCAATTTTTGTATGCTCTAATTTCTGGAGTAGGGACTTCTTTTTGGTGTCTTTTGGACCTTTGGTTTGTTGGACTTATCTTAGGTCTTGACATGTTGGTCTTGCTAGCTTTGATCTTTCCTCATGTTTGAATGGATGAAATTGAGTTTCGCATAACCTGGTTTTCATTCTAGATCTGTGGATTTTCCGCCAAAGTGATTTCTTTCTCCCGCCCGTTCTCGTCCGTCATGTGACTTTCAAAATCCGAGTTTCTCGCTGATCCCGGATTTTCCTATTCTTCCGATTTTCCTTACTCTACCAAAATCCTTTACTTTGTTATTTTGGCTATGCATTTCCGGAAATCGTGGTTTCGTATCGTGGGATTTTTCTAAATTGCGTTTTGCGCCTAAGTTTCCGGGACTTATGAAATGTCTTGTCGCTGCATTAATGACCGAGGTACCTTTGCTCAGGCGGGTATATGGGCAGATTTAGGGCATCTTAGGCGTCATTGTGACTTTGTTGCTCACTTGCTTTTGCTCTGGCGATCAGGAATTTTCATTTGAGTTTTAAGGATCGATCTTGACTTGTGTGTGTGAGGATTGTTTGGTTGCTAGTGTCTGGGTTTTCATTGTTTGGACGTGTTTATCTACTTCGTGGTTTCTTCCTCAAGCTTGAAGTTCATCCGCATTAATCCATGGTAGGTCGTCATTGGCCTCCCTTTTATTTTGCATGATGATGGAGTGTTTTTGCATTGGGTGTGTTAATTTTGGGTTGGCCCTTGCTTGATTTTGATTCAGTATTTATGGAGTCGGGGTTAGATTCGTTTCTTCGGGTATTTCTATTTCCGTGCCCTATGAGCTTGCATTTATCCATTGGATGGCGTGTGCATCCGTTTGAGGGATTCGGGGTTAGATTGTCTACCCTCTTAGTGCGAAGTCCGTCGTATTATACGAGGTTAGGGTTTTCTCAAAGGTTTGGCCCAGGAACAGAGATTCTGCTATGATCGAGTTTATCTGTTCTTGTATTACTACCGACTTCCCTGCCTGCTTAGATTCGGCTACCTAGGTAACCAGATGAGGCCTAAACCTTAAAGTTTCCTGGTTTTGATGATGAGGTTTGCTATTCAAATTAGGGAATCATTGTTTTGATATAGGGATTCATCCTTTGAGAGCTTTTGAGAAGCTAAAACTTTTATGCCCCGAAGTTTTGTTGATTATCATAGTTTCGGACCATTGGAACTTTATAGAGGAGATCCCGTGATCATTTGGATTTTGGTTTGGCGTTTATTTGCTTTTTATCGGTTTCCGGTGGTCCTCAAGGGAATCTCCGCTGCTTTCGGATTTTCCTGCTTAGCTTTTATTCCATGGGTGTAACACGGAACATTTCGGGCTGTCTGCGAAAATCCATTCCATCCGGATTTTTTCGAATTTCCTGTCTTTGTATCCTTTTTGATGTTTCGATGATAGGACTAATGGAATGATTGTTAAATGCTTATTTCCTGTTGCCAATGAGTGAATTCCATGATTATCTTTTGATCTTTCATCCATACTAACGATCCATTTGACCAATGATGCTCTGGCAGCAGGAATCCGCCTGGGTCGGATTTCTCCGAAATTCCACCTCGACTGGATTTTCCTGGATTGCGATATTTTCCCATACTGTTTTTTTTCGGACCTTCAAAGGATTAGTAGTTGTGATGAATTTTAATGGTTTTATATGATCTTACGCTAATCTTTGGGTTGGAATGTGCCTAATAGTTGAACACTAATAGTGTCTTTTGTGAGTGCAGGCCGAGTCGAGCAAAGCTACGGTCGGGAAATCTAAGGGTGGTGCAGGAGGGTCATCCATCTCTGAAGCAGAATGGTTACGATTGGATATGAAGAGTCAGCTTCCTGAGAGCAAGGTGTCTTCTGTGTGGGCCGAAGTATCTGATACTAACGTTGGGGCCTGGAAATATGAGGAATTCAAGCAGCGGACGGCCGAGAAAGATCTGTCAGCCTTGAGGCAAGGAATGATGAAGTCCGGACTAGTACATGTGGTAGGCTTCCCTCCGACGGTCCAGTGTTATGAGCTAATTCTCCAGTGCGCCAACCAGTATGACTTTGATACACAAAGGGTGGTTAGTACTGAGGGAAGAGTTTTGGCGAACTTTAGTCCTGCCTCCATTGCACAAGCTTTCAGCATGCCTGATCTACCTTCAGTGTGTGCTTTGAATATAGATACAGCGAAGACATATTATGAGAATGAGCCCATTAAGGCTCAACAGATAGTCAATTCATGGCTGGAGAAACCCAAGTCCCATTATTCAAAATTGCCCAAGCAGTTGCACAGGGTTAAGTTCAGGTTAGACATCTATGATGCGATTACACTCTTGAGCAGAGTGGCTGGTTTGAGGAGTACAGGAGTGTTGGAGAGTCGAATGGTCCACGTGATCACCAAGGTCGAACAAGGGACCAATTATCACTGGGCAGGGCTTATCAGTGCAGAAATTGACAAGCAATTGAGGAGTGTCTTGGAGGCAAAGAAATTTACTATGTCCTCATATGTAATGTATGTGTTGGCCATCTCTTACCCATGTAAGGGTCTGAATCCGAGGGGGACACTTGGACAGGATATCATTTATGAGGTCTATCCGAAATTGCATCTTGGGCATAAAGATTATAGAAGGGCTAATGATGCATTCACAATGCATATCACCCAGACGCTACAGAATGCTGAACACATGAGGCTGTCGGATGGGGCCAAGGGATTGATAAAAAACTATGGAGCTTGGTTCATCCAATTCCCCACCTTCACCTACCTCAGAATTGATGGATGCCTGGTTGCTCCGTATAGGTTGCCTCGGTATCCCACTGATCACCTTGTTTTGTTGGAGGTTGTGAGGCAAATTTGTGAATTTGATGCTGTGGTGAAGAGAGAGAAGCACAAGACAGGCTTTGGTGGGGACTTCCCTCTTGGAATTGGTGTGGCGGAAATGTGCCCTTCTATCCAATCAACCCACACTACAGGAGAGGAACTGGCAGCGTATGGTTTCTCCTTCCATTCCAAAAGGATGAACTTTGACATAACTAGAGAAGCGCAGAAGAGGGCCACTAGGGAATACCACCATAAGGATGACCTGGAAGATTATTGGGCCAACATCAAAGATGATCTTGAGGCCAGAAAGAAGAGGTATTCTAGGCTCCCTGTGGAGGCAGTTAGACAGTATAATGTCAAGTTGATTCCGGATCAACTGGATGATGATGGAAACCTGGTGCAGGACCATGCCTATGAGGCTGTAAAGGACAAACCAGTCGGGGATGTTGATTGGAATGAGGCTGAGGTTACAGAGTTAGAAGACCTAATGGCCCCGGTTATGAATTTTACCCCTTCTTGGTTGAAACAAAAAATTTGGGAGTTGGAGAACGAGAAGGTAGATTGTACCTTCAATTTGATGGGAGATCTTAATCCCATGTCGACTTCTGAGGAATCCGAGGAAGATGACCCCAAAGGGAAAGCTGTAAAGACTTCACCGTTTAAGATAACGGTCAGAGGTCCCAAGGAAGGTGAGCCCGACGTGAAGAGGAAGCCAAAAGGGAAGAGAAGGTGGAAGACCCTGACGATTAGCAAGTCCTATGATGAGGAGGAAATGGAAAAGGCAGAAGAGGAAGATGCTCCTCCACCGCCTAAGAAGGCAAGAACAACTCGAATTGCGAAGAAGAAGGGTTAGGGTGCTTCAAGTGATGAGCCTCCAATTGTTGATGTGGAGAGTTCAGGAGGGGAGAAAGCAAAAGTTTACACAAGGAGATCTAGGACTCCCTCCCCAAAGGACACTGTGTCAAAGGCAGATCCTCTGCCAAAAGTACCAACCGCAGAGCCACCCAAGGCTGTTTCTCCTCCACCGAGCATACCAGAGTCAGAAAATCTTGAAGAACATGAAACTAGAGGAGAGGCAGAGCCCTTTAAGGAAGGGACTCTCTTTGGTGAGGCAGCAGAGCTCGAAGCAGAAGAGGTTGAGAAGCTTCCGTCTCCCCTGGTGCAGTATGAAGATTCTCCAGAGGATGGCAGAGGTAGTGGATCTCCCGAGCCGGAGGTAGATTTCCATGCTAAGACCCCATCACCAGTGCAACCAGAGGTAGAGCTTGAAGAGGCTGACCAAGGTGAGCAGCTACTTGAGAAGAAAGAAGATAGAATAACTGTAGAGGAAGAGGAAAAAGTAACAGAGCAGCTGGAGGATGCCAAAATAGAGGAAATCCGGGTAGACCTTGCAGCCCCGGACTGGCTAGAAAGAGAGCTTGCAAGAAAGAAGCAGGTGGTTATCGAGGATACTCCCCTGGACTGGGATGAAATGCTGTCAAAGATTGGAAAAGGGAAGAAAAGGAAGGCTGCCAAGGTGATTTCAAAGGTGGAAAGGGATGAAGCCCATAACAGGGTTATCCACATTTCCATTCCTACCACAGACAAAATGAGAGAGGATGTTACAGGTCAGGATTATAATGTGCAAACGATTAACCTCGGGCCTGCATCCATGGAGCAAGACATAGAGGAGTTTGAAGGGTCCAGTGCGGTGATTGTTGACAAACTGAAGAGGGAAACTCAGACCAAGTGTGAATTAAAGAGGGAAAATGAAAGATTAAGGAAATGTTTGGAGGAGGTAATGAAGCCTCTGCATTCCTTCCATCCTTCTTCTGCCACCCCCGATTTTTTTCCCAAAGAAACAATCTCCAAAATTAAGAAGATGAAAACCTCAGCTCAAGCTGCAATAGACTGGTTGATGAGTGTACAAACGAAGGGATAAGATGCCATCAAGGACATTCTGTCGATTGGAAAGGATGCGGTCCGGGCTAAGGAGCTGTTGGAGTATGTACTGTCCCAGGACAAGGATGACATGGACCTCTTGTTGCAGAAATCAAGAGTTATCATGGGACATGGTAGGGATCAATTGTTGGCAGATGGAATCTTTCCTTCCTCCCGATTGGATGAACCTTGGGAATGGTTCGAGGCACTACAGATTAGGTAGAAGGCTATGAAAAAGATCTTGAAATGAAAGAAGCAGATTGATGGGGATCTCACTGCAGTATACGATGGATGCATTGCATTCTTTGAGGTGATGACCGGTAGGAGGAAGATAGCCCCAAAATACCTGAGCCTTGAGCAGCTAAAGGAGTGGTGGCATGAGGTTTATGCCCCAGATGCGAAGGAGTTGTGGCGGCCACCCGGCTTGATGATGCAGTATATGCATAAAATGGTCATGTCTATAATCCTCGGAAATTAATTAAATATTTATTATTTAATTAATTTTTCTAAAGTCCTCTCATATGATTAAATTTAATTAATTTAATTATATTGTTCATTCATTTTATTCTTCTTCCATAATTAAATAAAATTTATTTTATTTAATTATTTTCATATATTCACTTAATTAATTAAATAAATACATTTTATTTATTTAAATTAATTATCATTGTTTGAATTTAAATTAAACCTTTTGATTTAATTAAATTTAAATATTTCTCTTTCTTCTATTTTTAATTCTTCTTCTAATTAATTAAATGTTTCATTTAATTAATTCCATAAAAGTGATTTAATTAAATAGATCTTATTTAATTAAAAATATCTTATGCTTTCTTTCTAAATCAAAATTAGGTATTTTACCTAATTGTGCAATCTTCTCATATCATATTATTTTATTTAATTATGAGATATTCTGCTTTTTTCAATAAAACATGATTAAAGCTCTCTTCTTATCACAAGCTTTCTTCTGCTTTTAAAAGCTTAATTAAATATTTTATTTAATTAAGAAAAGCTGAATGTCATCCACAAATAAATAATTGATTTTTTTAATTAATTATTTATCAGCTTTAAATCTTTCTTTTATTCTTTTAAAGAAAGATGATTTCTTATCTTCTTATCTTTTCATCTCTCATGAAAATAGAAAAATCTTATTTTTAGGGTTCTTCTATTTTCTCCTTCAATTTCATCTTTCTTCAACCGTTCGATCTACCAGAAATTATCACAACCGTTAATCGAGACAGCCAATCAAAATCAATCGAAAAACTCTATAAATACCTATGTGAATCCAAGCATTGATAATAGGTAATTAATTAGAGTTCATGCACTTAATTCATGTAGAGTTCATTTATCATAGCATCATGTTTATTTCAAGTTTATTATTTCAAATCATCATCATAGCTTAATCTTGCATCTACATCATAGCAAAATCTCGTTCTTTAGGAAGACAGTTTGTTGAGCCTAGCCTACGATCTGAGAACACAAAAGCTAGAATTGGCAAAAACACTAAAGATAGAGGACAATAGGACGACAATGGAAGCAGGATACTGAGTTTGCACTTCTTTACTCTTTATATTTTGCTTTGATATAATGTCCTATTGGTGTGTTTGAACAGTTATTTTTAATTTGTTTACGCATCTAATTTTCATACACACATTAAATGGCGCCCACCGTGGGGCCTATGCCCCTATTTTAGACTTCTTTCTTGCAGGTTTTCTTGCAGGTTTTCCTCACAGGTTTTCTGGCATTCGGCAGCGCATCCGGAAGATTCAGAAATTTTATTTTGCCGGAGTATTCCAGTAGCATCGAGAAGCTACATTTCGGCGCATCTGGGCATTTCTGTGGCGCATCTGGGAGACAGAGTGGCGCATACGTCTATTTCTGCAGTGCATATACGAATTTAGTTAGCGCATATAGGACTTTCTTTTAGCACATTTTAATATGTTTCAGAAAATCTAAAAAAAATAAATTTGCATTTAGAATAGCGCATATAGGTTCTATTTTCGCGCATCTGGGTAACAGAGCGGCGCATTTCTATTCTGTTTTAGTGCATTTGGGTAACAGAGTTGTGCATCTGGTCCTTGTTTACCATTGCATCACGGGAATGAGAGTTTCACATCCCAGTGTAACGAACTGAAGTCGGCGCCTTCACTTAAATAAATTTCTTTCATTTTTCTCTTTGAATTTAAAATTAATCAATCTAGGGTAGCCACCACACCTTTATCATGCAGTTAAAACGAACCCCATGTCTGTTGTGAAGCAAAATCTTCACTTAGATTAAATCACTTTTGATTTTGGTGCCTTTAAAATGAACTTGTCTACTCTTCTTGACTGTGCTTGAAAGTGGTAGGTGATTATGCTCTCACCCTGTGCAAACTAGGTGATCAGAAAACCAGACCCACTTTTCCCTGTGTAACCCTGACTCAATAATTGAAGTATCCTCTCCCCTTGTGCACTTGTGCGATCCTGGGTGCAAGAGAAATGGTTATTGACTCTAGAAATTGGGCCTGCCTTAAGGGAAAAAGTACTCACCTTAAGGGATGACTCAAATCGGCAATGGAGCTAAGGCCAAGCTACCCCCAACCGGTATATAAATATAAATCTTAAGGGAAAACCTAAGGTTGCTTGTGCGGATGTGTCATACGGATGGAGTTGTACTCCCTTAAACCTTGTTGAGCTTAACCTCTTCAGGCTGGAGTGCCACCTTAATGGTGATTAATCTCTTGCCCCATGTATGGCCACTCGAACGGGGGTCCCGAACTAAATACCATTATTTAGAAAGCCAAAAAC
>VDFB02202225.1:0-28720 GCA_007258455.2 Sequoia sempervirens
GTTTCATAATACTTGTTGTTTTCCAATTTCATTACATTCCTACTATAAAAATCACAAAAGGTTCTCCACAAAATCACAAAACATACCAAATTGAGGTCAGGGTGAGTAACCAATTGGGTTGTTACTTCTAAAGGGTTTTACAATAGTTCGAGTTTTAGGAGACAGTGTGTTTTCCAAAACGATAGTGTATAGAATGGCGGAAAATATGGGATGTCATGTGGGCTTTTTTCTATTTGAGAATTATAATTTTGAATGCCACATTTTGCACTTTTTTATCCATTCTGAATAACAATGTGAACAATGGCAACATTCTGGGTTTTATGTGGTTTTCAAAATATAGCATTTCATTACATAACCCATGGATTCTACTCTCTATAAATGTTATTCAGTAATTTCACTCATATTTCCACACTAGTTTGTCACTTATTTCATTTGGCAATGGAAAAATTTAAAAACTAGCATACAGGGAGGAACGAAACAAAAATTAAAAAAACCCTCAACACAAAAAAACATTATCATACTTGCATTTCAACTAAATAGCCCTTTTCCCAATGAAAACCATGCAACATTCAAAATAAGAATGTGAACAATGGCAACGTTTTGGGCTTTATGTGATTTTCACAATAGTTTGTGATTTATGTAAACTTTATTCAATTATTTTGATTTTCACAATGGTTTGTGGTCTTTGTAAACCTTATTCAATTATTTCACTCATATTTCCACAATGGGTTGTCATCTATTTCATTCGACAACCGCAAATTTTCAAAACTAGCAGATGGGAGGAAATGAAATTAAAAAACCCTCAATAGAAAATCACAAAACGAAAACCCCGCAACGAATAGTCATTCGTTTCTTCAGTGTTCATGGTAGAATGGAAAAATGGCACATACATAGAGTGGATATACATACCTTAAGGAGCTTTGAACACCTACAACTCTTCCTGTTGCTATCCACCAAAAAGTCGTTGTCCAAAAATGGAGAAAATGGGACCTCGTCTAGGCTTTTTGATATTTGCAAATAATGGTTTTGAATGCCACATTTTTGGGTTTTTTTCCATCCATGTTGAACAATTATTTTGAAAACCTGCCGGCGTTGACACGTTTTCCCAGTGATGGGACATTAACATTAGGCCGTCAAGTCTTTTCGCTGGCTACTTTTCCATCCGACCACTTTTCTGTTGTAGGTCTTTTGTCCACCGCGAGCCCCACCATGGTATGGGTATGATATAACATATAGAATATATTATATACATAGGTGAATTTTGTCAAGGAGTTAGCTTTCTCCCTTTGAAACTAGGGCTAGTTGAATTTGCAAGTTGCTTTGGGTTTGTAAGCAAGTTGCTTTGAGTCTATACACAACCCTTAAATCCAGTTAACTAGGACTGGGTCTAAATATTTGGGCAATGTCTACCTAGCCATCAAGATTCACATTTGATTGTATTTATTAATTAATTGAAAATAAAAAACATATTATATTCTGATTTTTAATAAATTAATAAATATGGTCAAATGTGCAATCTGATGGCTGCATAGAAAATTTGGAATATCTATGGGAGTAAGGAGGGTAGGACTGGCTGAAGTCCCATCACCACTCTCTTTCCTCAATTCACTATGAAGATCTTTACACAATGTATTTAAGCTAAGTACACAAAGCATGTGTGCTCTCAATTTAGTTTTTTTCCATAAAAAATATGCAATTTATTAGGAATATGCTTGGGGGCATATCTATTATCATGTGGATGGTCAGTCTATGTGGAATTCAATTATAATAAAGGAACGTCTATTCAAAATATAATAAGAAGAATGTTAGGTTACATCCAATTCATGTTTTTTTAGATCTTTTTAGGGTAGGTCTTCATGTTTTTGCTTAGCTTATTTTGGCTAGCAATCACTGTTCAACATATTTAAGAATTATTTATGGAGCTGGTGGCCCATGTTTAATCTTTTTGCTTATTTTTTAGCAGTGATATTAAATTTATACTATAGTAATAATAATAATTTGTGCAGTTAAAAATTGGAAAAAAAATCAGAAAAATAAAAAATAATCCCATGTCCCCATGTTGTTGCTTAAGTCTATTTTCTCCTTAAAATTAAGCAGTTAGATGTCTCATGGAAAAAATTATTTATGGGAATAGGATAATTTGGAATCTTTTCCTATTTTTGTGAAATGACAATTGCTTAAAAATTGAAAATAGGCTGTGGAAAAATGTAGGGGTTGAAAATAAGCAATTGTGCATATTAAAAAAAATACCATGTGGCTTCACAAATCTCTTTGCCTCCTTTTTACATTTGCCTCCAATTTTTCCCTCCAGTTTTTGCTTGCAAAATATCAAATTTAAATTGACTACTTAAAAATAAGCAAACAAATACAATCATGGGGCCACTAGCTCCACAAAATGCTCCTTAAAATATTGAGCAGTGCCTAGCCAAACACTTAAATGCTTAAATTTAAGTAAAAGACACCTTACAACCACAATATGAGGATAGGGATTTATTATTCCCTGTTTCAAAAGTAGAATACCTTTACAAAAAGGAAGTGATAAATAAGAGAAAAGTTCTAACTTTCACGATGTTGCTATTTTTTCAAATGTTTCATACTTTAATCCAAAAAAATTAATGTGGTTCAAAGTAAAAATATCATCATAATTTTTTATTATTAATATTTCAAATTTGGTTGTCAGATATCCTCTTTATTTATTTATGCTTATACTTTATATTTAATCCATGTTTTCATTATTTATTTGTTAAAAAATTATATTATTATATATTTTATTTTTATCATAGTTGTCTAATTTATATACACATTAAGATAACTAATGTTATATAAGTCAGTAAAATATATTGATATTATATCACTTTTCAATTGAACCAACTATTTTCTAGAATTCTATTACAAATGTATATCTTGTTAGCATCTTACTTTATTAATTATCTTTAATTGTTCTTAGAGGCCCCTTTTTATTCTAAGAATTTAACAAATTGTAATCAAAGCCTTGTATAAAAATATTGGCATGCAACTTTTATTTTATGTTAATTTTATTGCAAGCTACTTCATATATTTGTTAATTTTAAATCAACTTGTAATTTGTTATAAAATTTTGTTTTAATTTGAAAGTGGCATATTATTTCCCATTATTTTGATTAAAGTAAAGAAGGGAAGGACCCATACTCTTATTGTTACACCATTGTTGATTGCTTAAGTGATTTACATTTCATTATGTGTTTGTTTATTTTAAATTAATTTGTAATTTGCTATGAAATTTTGTTTTAATTTTAAATTGACTTACTATTTTTGATTGTTTTGATTGCTTAAGTGCTTTACATTTCATTACATGTTAACCATTTTAGTAGATTTATTCAAGTTCACCAATGAAACACAACATACATGTCATTGGAAGTCTGATATAGAAGATTGTTGTGTAAAGTGAGCAACGTGGCATTATTCCATTAGTTCAAGTATGCACTTGTTTTGTGGTTTAATACACAACTAGTGAAACCAAAGCAATCGCTTCAAACTTGCACTAGATCAAAAAGTGTCAAGAAAATGTTCCAAAGTAAAAAATTACAAATGGCTAGTCAAATTTCAAAAGCATACATCTGGCAAGATTTGGTCCTTCATGATTAATTTTTAAAGTAAAACCAAATGATGTTTATGTTGTGTTTAGGTCTACAATGCATAATATTTCACTCAGAATTATAACAACCCTCAAGTTGTACCCAATAATTTTTATAAATTTTTCTATTGTTAAAATTTTAGCCAAGGTTATCATGTGTTCATTCTTTTGTGTACTTAGACCTTCTTCCAATTATAAATATAGAGATTTATCTATACAAGGTAGACATCTATCCACTCCAGATAGAAATATGTCCATATGGGAAATGTAGTCCTCTATCCGTTTGAGATAGGTATCTATTCAAATGAAATACGCATTTGTCCATACGAGATAGGTATATTCTTTAGTTAGAGACTTTGACTCATCAAGACCACATTAGTCTTGAGTCACTCATTGAAGACTACATTTTGCTAATAGATTTAGGTTGAGTCTCACCTTAAAATTTGGCTTAAAGCTTTCAAGAGTCAAACAATCTATCTATTAGATTCTTTTGAGTATACAAATAATTTTTTCTTTAGATTTAATTAAGTTGTTTAAAGTGATTTAATTGAGTAATTAAATTAACTAAATATTTAACACAAGTTGGTATATCCAATCCTTAAAAAATTACCAACTCTGCTTCTAATAACTTGTATACTAAGAATCTCCTTTATTTATATAGATTGTCTATATACTCATATCCACAAGATTAAGGTGTAATATATATGTAGTTTTATTTTTTCTACATCTGTTATAAACTATTAAATATGAATACATAATCTTTTTATAGACTTTTTTTTCTAGATAGTTCCTCTTTAACTCCTCACTAAATGAAAGCATCTAATTCAATAAGTATTTAATCATTTAAACTAAAACATATTTACTATTGTATTTTAAATGCATATTTGTAGTAGAATAGAACTACACAATGATGATTTTTTTAGTACTAAATAATTTCTAGTTTGTTCCTTTGCTTATTATTATTTTTTATTAGGTAGTTTATCTTTAAAAAATTTATTTTCCATTTATATTTAAATTAACAAAATATCTCTTATTACTCTTTGTAGCATCAAAAATTGCCACCCTTGACAATTTCACAATATCTTTTCTCTCCCTTAAATTATCAGACCTGGTTGAACACCTAATTTCCTAAATTATGCATTATGAGGCTTATTTTATCATTTTTTTGATAAATTGCAAGCAACAAACAAATGCATTCATTTGATACATTGTCCCCAACACCTTACAATTCTAGAAAATAGGGAAAGGATATAAAATCCTTATGGTGGAAACACCCCCTATTTTGCTTGGTCCCAAATTTGAACCTTAGTTCTAAGTTTGTATTGCATTGAGTTTTGCATTATTCACTTAGGGTTTCATTTTTCAATTATAAAAGATATAAAACTTTAAAAAAATGCATACAATATTGCATCATAGGTTGCAATAGGATTAGTTTCAGTCATTTAGATCAGATCCACATTCAAAATTGTATTTATAATTGTCATTTATTGTTCAAGCATTGTTACACATTTTCATTTAACTTAAATTGAGAAAATTCTGAAAAAAATACTCAATTTCACACCTATGTGTACAAAAATAAAAAACCTTAAATAGTCTAAAAACATAATCAATTTTTTCGGTTTCCCAAAAACCTGTCTAGGATAGGGATGCCCTTGGGTGGCTTTGTCCTGCTACTGTTGGATCAACCAATTTTTTCCTAGATCTTTGTTTTTGTGTCCTCAATCTGTTTCTGCTTGTTGATTTATCATTTGGAAATCTTAACTACATGTATTTAGGAATCTTTCATATAGCTCAAAAAAGTGAAAAAAATGCATTGTTTAGTTTCAAAAATTTCAAACTTTGGCATCTTAGAACCAATCAATTGTTTCATTTTAGATCTGGAAATTGCATTCAAAATTGTAAACATATTTTTCAACATTGTTGTGCACTTGCATTTTGAATCACATTGGCATAAATTGAGCAAATTCTAGAAAAAATATTCACTTTCAAACCTATTTTTAGAAAAACCCAAAATCCTTAAACAATATCATACACAGTCAAAATTTCAATGTTTTGAAACCTTGTCTAGGACATAGATGCCCTTGGGTGGCTTTGTCCCATTTGGGCAGCTTTTTCCTTCCACTATTTTTGGGCTCAAATTTTTGTGACAAAGCTCTCTCAGTGTCCTCTTTCTATATTTGATCATGTTTATTTTTGAATTTTGTTTTTAGATATCCAATTTTGATCATTTGATCCATAAAGAAAGTAGCAACATGTTTCCTTTTCAAATATGTTGTTTTGATATGGTAACACATGGCTTGTATAATTATAATCTCCCTACTTATGAGTACAATCTAAGGAAAAAAAATGAAATCATTGAGAAGCATGGTAGTCATTCTCCCAATATCTCTCCTAATTGTGAGAGTATCTTGGTGCAAGAGAATGAAATCATTGAGACATTTATTAATATCAATTTTCCTAATCTTAATTCATCTCTCAACATCTCTCCCACTTGTGAGAATGTTTTGGTGCAAGAGGATGCAATCATGGAAAATCGGTCAGTCATGGTTGTTCCTTCTTCCACCACCCCGTGGTCCAAGAGATCCATTCCATGGGGAATTCCATTTCTCCACTCTCTTGGGGCTAAGATGACATCGTTGTCCATTCCATTTCAAGATAATTAAGATGGATAAATCACTAAGGTGACACTAGATCCCCCATCCCGTTATAAAGATCCAGAGTGATTAATTTGTTGAGTTATGAACTTATTTCATTCCGGGCTCATTCGGGCCCCCATTATAAGACCCCTCCTCCACTATTTTCCTTCCTTCCACTATTAATCCATGTCCTTAAATTCCTTCCACCACCTAAAAGAATAAAAACAACCAAGAGACAAACAAACCATTCCACTCCATTCGTCCTTCTGTTGTTTTACCTAATGCCCTTCATTTTATCCACATAGTGGAAAGGAGTATGATCTTGTGGAAAAAATTCATAACACTCTTGCTAATATTTCCTTGTGGGATTTAATTCCAAACATCACCTATTTAGCATGGCATGCTTCAAAATGCTTGCAAAGTTGTGGTCCCTCCTAGTGCACAACCACATGATGTAGCAACCTTAATTGAGGGTATTAATTAGGTTAATTTGGACATGGTTTTCATCCCCTTTGGATACACAAAAACAAAATGATGCCTCGATGATAATGGCTAGTATTAGCAAGATTAGGATTAGGTGCACCCTTATTAACAATGGTTCGAGGCTTAATGTTTGTAGTGTAAATATATTGGATAAAATTGAGGTGGATAAGACTAAAATTCAACAATTTCATTTGTCTATCCATGGTTTTGATAATGTGGGGGGTATGTGCAGGATCATGATGGGCCAAAAAGTGGCGATATGATGGGTATGTGTAGGGTATGTGGCTGGTGGCTTTACTTTAAAATTGATGAAAGCGAAGGGTTTGTAAAGGATATTCTTAGATTTCCACTGATATAAATTATACTTTACTTTGAATTTAATAAGTAATTATTATTCATTTTTTATTCAAATTATGACTAAAGTCCTAATTCATAGGTTGATTGAAAATCTTCTATATATTTCAAGCGATATCACATTTTTTGAATCCAAAACATGTGTCACATATATAAGATTAAAAAAAATTTCATGAAGTTTTGACCAAGGTAATTCGGACATAAATTTTTTTATATTTTTTAAAAGTTGTAATAAAAAAATTATAATTAATTATTTACTTGGAAAAAATTATAAAAAAATATACATCCACGGGACATGGAGTCCTCATATATCTAAAATATTATAAAAAAATATTATCATTTTTGTGGTTAGAAGTGGTCAGGATAGACACCTACTTCTTATTTTTCCTGAAATTTAAGTGCTAATGCATTGAAATTTCAAGGAATTTTTTAAATAGATGTTTAAAAAATAAACCTACTGGTTTAGAAACTACATTCAATTTGGTACAGATTACTATTCTTACATATTTTGAAATAAGATAAGGTAAACTTATTTCAAAATTTTAAAATCAGGATTGCTAACTCTGATTTTTTTCTAAATTTTTTGCCACTTGGATTTTATTTTTTAATGATGATCTTGCACATACCTTGGGAAGACAACCACTTGGTGTAATAACATTACTTGTCAAAGTTGGTAAGGTTGTATTGCAAACTCCCATCCATGTCATGCCTCATGACCTCTCATACAATATTCTTTTGTGAAGACCATGGATTCATGAGATGAAAGGATTTCCTTCAATGATTCATCATTTAATGAAATACACTTACAACAAGGTAACTTACATGATAAAAGCTAATCCTAAATTTGAAAATTGTTTACAAACTAAAATAGGAGTAAAGAGCCCTTTTATAACATTGATACTAACTTCAAAAGTGGAACCTTTACAAATTAAAAACAAAGATGAGTGCATTTCATCT
Organism: Sequoia sempervirens; assembly: GCA_007258455.2. Classification (NCBI taxonomy): domain Eukaryota; kingdom Viridiplantae; phylum Streptophyta; class Pinopsida; order Cupressales; family Cupressaceae; genus Sequoia; species Sequoia sempervirens. The sequence continues at coordinate 8,044 of VDFB02202225.1, forward strand.
ATGATAAAGTTGTTAGATGATGAGTCAAGATTGTTAGATTGAACACCTACATTCATGGGGGAATACAAGATTACACAATAAAAATCATAAAAGGAAAAGGAAGCCACAATGATATCAACACAACCTATCTAAATCATCCACAGAGGAAAACAAAAGTTACACATCCACTTATGATGAAAATGATTATGAAAAACCACTTTCTTTGAAAGAAATGAAATCCATTTATGGAAGAGGTTATGAAATTTTGAAATAATTTGGCTATAATGGAAAAGGATGTGGTGTAAAAGAACAAGGTATCTATGTCCCATAGATCCCAACATGCATGGAACAACAAGAGTTCTTGGTTATTGTCCTTCAAAATAATGAAAACATCAAAAATACCCTCACTGAATCAAAAAAAATAGCATTAGTTGTCGCTCCTTGCCATGTGGTAGTTGTAGTATCAAACAATACTCACTACCATATGGGGGTATAAACTAGGCTTTATGCAATCATATTTCACCTTGCAACTTGGAGCAACATATCATCACGAATCTTGGCTCACCTTTGTCCCTACACTTTGGGGGAAAGGGGTTAGGTAGCATTGTGTTTGATGCATTCCTTCTAGCAAGGGATCCCTTTCTATCTCCTTAAAACATTAGTGTAGCAAGTACACTAACATTTTAAGGGGGGAAATTGGTCCCTTGCTCATTATTTGTGTAAGGAATGGTCCCTTTTTAGTGATGATAGCATATATCTCCTAGAAAGTGTGACCTTGGAAATGAAAATGTGGCCTTCTTGATCCATGCTAGTCTCTCCTTTGTGGTGATATTAGGCTTGATATCCCATAAGAGCGTGACCTTTCTTGGCATATGACGTTCCCCTTGGTGGTAATGCTATGGTTAGTATGCCCTAAGGTGTGAGTTTCTATTCCACGACTTGTCCTCTCTTGGTGGTGATGTCATGTGTGATGTTCCCTAAGGTGTGATGTTTCATGTATTGAGCAATGCCCCTTTATTATTGTTGAAATCACCTTTTGTGATGGTGTTATTTGTAATACCCCTAGAGGTTTTGGCCTTATCTTGTCATCATTTTTGTGCCTCCTTAGGCAATTTTTTGCACCTTTTTAGGTGAGTTTGGTATTTTTGATTCACTTTGTTCACACATGTTGGACTTAGTGGTGCATTGACATTGGCATTTTTGCTTCACTTTGTTCACATGTGCTGAACTTAGTGTTGCATTAGCATAACATTTTGAGAATTTTTGTAGCACCTTAACAAAATTATCATGGAATATAGATCTTGGTATGGTTGTAAATGGGTACAAACCTTGTGAATATTAGACTTCACTAGACCTTGTGTGTTTCTCATTTTTCTACTTTGTCTTGGGGGATCACCTAGTGAAAATAAAACTTCACTAGACCTTGTGTTACCTTTGGTTTGTGATTCACCCAATAAATATCAAACTTTTCTATTATGTGAGTCATGAATGCGTTAACATGGGTGCTAAGTATAACACAACTTGCTTGACAGTAGAGCTATGTGTTTTATGAGTGTCTAGCATAACATAGCTTGCTAGCCTTGTGGAACCCATCATACTACATGGACACCTAGCATAATGCAACTTGCTAGCCAGTAGATCCATATGGCTCATGAGTGATGTGGCATAATGCAACTTGCTAGTCCTCATGGGATAATTCCTTTAACTAACATTTATTCAATGGATGACATTTGGTATTTGAGACAATTTAAGACTGAGGTCTCTTTTCCTTACCAATTTGAATTATTTTAGTACTAACCTTGTGTTTTGTGTGTTTCTTTTATATGTTTTCTTCATGTTTGCGTTATTTTTTTTTGTTCATTTTGTTTCCATCTATATGGTATGCTTCATGTGTTCTAATATGTATGTTTGTGTATGTTACATCTTGCTTCATTTCATACATGTGTGTGTTCCTTTGTGCTTATTTTCTCTTGCTATGGGATCCTGGATCTTAGAGGCTCGTGTGCTCCCCCTAGATCCTTTGACATCCTATCTCTTTAGCATTTGGAAAATCAAACCCCTCTTGACATATATTTTCTACTTTAGTGTGAGTCTGAGCATAAGTTCATGCTCCCACTAAAGTGGGGTCTAAATGTAGCATTGAAAATTGTCACCATTGACAATTTCACACTATTTTTTTCTCCCCCTTAAATTATTAGACTTTATTGAACACCTTATTTCCTAAATTATACATTTTGAGGCTTATTTTACTTTTTCTGATAAATTGCAAGAATCAAATTCAATAATAATTGAGTTTAAAATAGAATTCATGTGTTGACAATATAAGTATAATGAGATCAAATTATATTTTTCATAATTGATATGAACATCTTTTTTTTTAAATAATTTTAAATGTGTGTGAGTTTGATCAATAATATGTTCACAAGAAAATTAATTTCTTTATTTATGATAAATTAAAGATCTGCTATAATAAAAGCAACACAAAGAATTCAAATGTCTTTTTCAAAAACCATGTCTCTTGATAGTTGATAATGATACCATCTTATTAGAATCTTTTAACATCTTAGTTTTGAACTTTCACCAATTGAATTTATGTTAATCTATGTTTTTCTATCATACTTTGTTAATTATTACATTATGCTAGTAACATAAAACAAACTTAATTCCAAAAAAATACTACAGTTCCAATTCTAAGAGATATGTTAATGAAAAACACACAATGTAAATAATATAAAATTTCAAACAGATTTGAGAACCCCAAAAAAATGATTCATTCCATTGTCCTCTTTCATTGTGCAACTGTTTCCTATACCAAACCAACTAAGACTCACATTCTTGACTTTAAAAATGAACACTAAACCCTCTAACAAGGACTGCTTCTCAATCTTTGAGTAAATGGATAGATAATTGCTTGAAATAAAATTAAAACATTCACCAAAAAATAGTTCATAAAACCCATAGTTGATGCAAGTACTTTGACTTGCATGCAACTAACAAAATTCCAATTGACACCTTTGTCTCTCCTCTAGTAATTTCTTAAGTTCACAACAAACAACACAACAATCATAAACCTAAAACTTGGTCCAACCGCTATCACAATGGAAGATTAATTTTTCTAGCAAATGCACCTACATAAGGTGAGCCCATCACCAATAGGCAGCTAGCTAATCTCTATACATTTGTTAGCAACAAGTGTCTTGTTCAACTCTACTATATAGTGTATGACTTTTCTCACATTTTCAGGCATTGTTGCATTAGGAGGTTCAACAACTGTACGAGACCATAGTCTATTTTCAAAACAAATAATCCCTCCAATCTTCATCAAACTCAACAAAAATTCGTAGTATTTCAGAAGAACATTAACTTTGTCGACATTTACAAATTCAAAATCTGCTAAACAATAAATGAGTAGCAAAATAAAAGAACAAGAGATTCAGAAAACAGGACACAACAAAAATTTAAAGTGGTTCGCCATAAATGCTACATCCACTCTCAAGCAGGGCAATATATTATTGACAATCTCATATACAATTACATATCACAACAACATGATCTTTTATAAGCAAACATTTCAAGAATGCAAAGAGCCAAAAGTTATTGGAGGGAAAACCAAAGTGACTGTTGGGTTTCACATTCAACAATCTCCCACTTGAAACCCAACATCTGCTGCTATGAACAATGGTATCCCATCCATGTCCATTCTTATCATCACTTAGAAAAAAAGCCCAGTGAAGCATTCCAAGACTTTAACATCTGTAAAATCTATTGAAGAACACTTCGTATAAGTCTTCTCCAAGCTATCTTGAAGTTTACAAAATCTATCAATTCTACTTTAGATTGCAAAACAGTTCCATCTCTAAGAGCATGGGCCTTAATAATTCTGTCCATGTTGAACATCCTTATGTCAAAGATGTTCTATGTGTTTCTTGAATTACTAAGCCCATGTCAACTGTAAGTGACCAGGAACTTCTTCCCCATTGATACATTCACTTTAGCAACATGTGCATCTAAAATAAACTCATCTTCACAAACTTTTGAAAAATCACAACTTACCTCAGCATACCTCAGTGTTACAACAACCTTTTGCATCATTTTTACTAATTTCCCTTCATCCTCTTCTAGGTGTTCATACTTGAACAACTTTCCAATCTACTCTATCTCTTCATCAAACAAATCATGCTCATCACTAGCCATTGAATCTACAGCCTTCTCATATAAATCCGCATAGAAATTGAAACTTTCCATGTGTCCATCTTCATTTTGTACACTATCCTCTATCACACTCTTTAATTCAAACAAATTTGATTCAAAATATTCACAATTTACCTCATTTTCTATTGTTGTCCCAATTTTATTTTTTATCATTTATCATTGCACCATTCATGTCGTCATGTTCCTCTACCAAGCCTCCTTCAAGAAAATTGTTTATTTTCTCCATCTCCTCTTTCCATAGGAAATCTTTCTCCTCTTCGCCTACTAGCACGTCAAACCAAGGCTTTGCACAACTTATCATCTCTATATCTTCATCCGCTGCAAATTCTTGCTTTTCATCCTCCAAAGGATATGTTATTGCTGCTGCAACCTCCAAGGTATTCACTCTTTCATGAGTGATATCTTCTTCATATTGCTGTCCTAAACTTTCAATGCCCTCCAAAGGATCAATCACTATTGCAATTTCATGTTCCGCCTCTTCAAAAAGGCATGCTACAATTATACTTTCTTATCTTTTCCATTCTTTGTCATCTGCCCTAGGTTCTTCGACATCATCTAACTGATCCCCAAAATTCTCACTATCAAATTTCAACATACTAAGGAATTCATTAATAACAGAATCGGTTCCAACATCTAATTAATCCAAAAAAAATTCTTGCCTTCCAAAACTCACCCAATAAAAGAGTTGGTGTGGATTGAATCACTCCCACTTCAACTTTACATCTATTGTATGCAAGGTGCCTATTTTTTTGCCTCGAGCAATTACCAAGGCCCCTTTTTTAACTTTCCACATATTGGATTCACAAGTGACTTTACATCCTTGAGAAGCCAATTGTCCAACTGAAACAAAATTTTGTTTAAGCTTAGGGATATATCTAACATTCTGAAGTAACCAACTATTTCCATTCGTTAACTTTAATAAAACATCTCCTTTACCAATAACATCACAAGATTCATTATTTCCAAGAAAAATCTTACCAAAGTCAACGCTTAGAAATTTTTTGAAGTACTCCTTACACGAAGTGGCATGAAATGACGCTCCTGAATCAAGCACCCAAAAATTTGTTGTTGTTTCTTCTAAGGCCAAAATAAGAACACTAGTAGATCCTCATATACAACATTCACTTCATCTTCTTTTGGTTGATTTTCAGCCTTCTTCAAAGACCAACAATTTTTTTTTATGTGGCTCTGCTTGCCACAATACCAGTAACCCGTCTCTCTACCTTTGGATTTTTACCTTCCTTGTGACTTCTCACGATCACTTGGATTTTTCCCTTTTTCTTTTGATCTACCTTTTTCATTTTCACTCAATATTACCCAATGTTGGAGTCTCATTGGTGCTCTTCCTTTGCATTTCCTCGCTTTGAATTACATGAACAACATCATCAAATTTTAATGTATTTAAGCTAAAAACCAAGTTACTTACTGCCATAACCAAGCTATTCCAGCTTTCTGGTAGAGAACTCAAAATTAAAAGAGCCTGAATCTCATCATCAAAAAATACTTTTAGAGAAGATAATTGACTCGTAATAGTATTAAAATCATTCAAGTGATTTGAAATAGAACTACCTTCAACAATTTTCATGTTAAACAACTGTTTCATCAAAAATACCTTGTTTGATGCTAAGGGATTTTCATACAACTTATCCAACATACTCATCAAATCAACAACTATTGTTGCTTTGAATATATTAAATGCTACTGTTGGGGATAAACACAACCGGATGGTTCCCAACATTTTTTTGTCAAGAATGTCCCAATCTTTGTTTTCCATACTTGCTGGTTTCTTTGATTTACCATGTAATGGTCACCACAAATCTTTTTGATATAAAAAATCTTCCATCTGAATTTTCCACAATTGATAATTTTAGCCATTGAACATTTCCACCTTTCCTTCATCAGACAACATTGCTCCCACTCAAACTCGAACCTCTCGTGCTAAAAAATCAAACACCACAATGCTCTAATACCAATTGTTAAACAATAAATGAGCAGCAACATAAAAGAACCAGAGATTCAAAAAATAAGACACAACACATCTTATAGTGGTTCACCATAAAGGCTACATCCACTCTCAAGCAAGGCAATATATTATTCACAATCTTAGATACAATTACATATCACAACATGCTTTTTTATAAGCAAACATTTCAAGAATGCGAAGAGCTAAAAGTTATTCGAGGGAAAACTAAAGTCACTATTCAGTTTCACATTCAACAAAATCAAAAGACTCCACCATATCCTCTTGAGAAAAAGAATAAATAAAAAATACAGTATTGGACAACAAATCTATCCTAGATATCTTGGAGATTACTAGAAAATTCAACACTCTAAAAGAGAAAATGATAATGAATTTGAATGGTAATGTGCAATAGAATCCTTCATAGTGGTATTGGGGACATCACCTAGAATACAACCACAAGCTAGAGAAAGCCCATAAGGCATAACATTGTAACCCTAATTAACACCAAGTATCCCTAGTCCCCACAAGTTACTGTCAGTGTAGGATTGTTCACAAAATAACCACTAACATTCATAAAACATAGTAACCCAGCCCCATTTGTGAGATCCTAAGGGGAATGTCAACACAAATCCATTGTGAGAGAACTTACATTTTGTATCAATTTATCCAAAATGGGCAAAGCAGGGCCCTCTCTGAAATCAATTTTGTGGGCAATTCCTGCTTTCTCAATGATAGGCCTCCCCAAATCATATGGTTCTCTGTTTATATCGATTCCAATGACCTGTCATGGAGAAAATGAAAATAATGCCAGAGTTTGCATTATAACCAAAGCAATCCTACCCAAGAGGGTGCAATGATAAAATCAAATCTGAGAGACCAACCTTTCCGTCAGGGGGCAAAGCAAGGGCTGTGCAGAGTAGAGAATATCCTGTGAACACACCAATCTCTATAGTCTTCTTGGCATTTATTAATTTCAACAGAAGCATCAAAAATTGACCCTCATGTGCTGGTATGGCTATAGGGGCGCTGATAAAAAACAACGCAGTAACTTTAGTAATTAACTAAACCCGCATAACATTTCCAATCAATCTACATATATGAGGTGTGCCTACTCCACAGAGAAGGCAAGGTTATGGGTTATATATATAGATTAACATATAGATCTTACTGTGGATGGTTTGCAGTGAGTTCCCTGAGTTCCTTCAAACATTCTGGTTCACGGGGATAAACGCTTGTTTGAAGAATATACTGTAGAAGAGTCCGGTTATAGAAGAATGAATATTGGATAATTCATATGATGAAATGACTAAATTTGCAAAGCAATATGAGATCAAACCTGGTAGAGGATATCACTTTGCAGGAGATGTTTTTCGGTCTCCACATTGGCATTCTGAGATGTTCCCTGATTGCTCTCCGCCATTGATATCTACTTCAGATATTTCGAAGCTCCGAGGAAAATATGTGCTACGTAATCAGATAGGTATGCTGAATTTAAATTCCTCGGAAAGTCAGTGACAGTGACAATTAGGAACTTCACATAGGATCCACTCAATTAATGTGGTCCGTACTCCTGTTTTTAAGAAGACTGTTCATAAAAGTACTGCAAGCCATGAGATATGTGGATGTAGTGCACCGTATTAAGCATCCAGCATTTACAATAGACGTGGATGTTTAGGTAACAAGTATTTTGTTTAATAAGCTTGTTCAAAAAGTACTCGAAGTCATGAAATGTGTGGGTGTTCTGCATCATATTAACTATCCAACATTTAAGATAGACGTGGATGTTTTCTATTAGATAGAGGAGAGCTGCCATTGTTGTGGGTTATATAGTAGGGACAAAAAAGTAGTCCCTGGGCCCATAGTAGAGCATTGTACATCAGAATGTAAAAGTCATTTTATCTATAAAGCCAACAAGAGTAGTTGAATCATCGTGACTGTGAAAATTGTATTATAATCGGTTTATATTTGTCCCAAACAAAAATAGTTATTTAGTATTACATGTCAAAGAATATCAAAGCACATCCTGGACACTACAAACGCATAAGCCAATTTGTTTGTTAATGGTCAAAAGAGTATGCAAATATGCAACCAAATATAAAATTAGTATAACCCACACTCCCCTTAAATATCACCACTTGCATTACATCATCACCAATATTTTCATAGATTCAATGCCACGAGAACAACTAAGAGCCAAGACCGTCCCATCACTAAATTCAATTAATCGAACCCACCCCCTATCCCACTTTACCAGCAACACAACACTCAAAGGAAAATTAATCATTCAAATATGTCCCATTGGTCAAATCCTTGTGCACAACTACTGGTGCATTCTCCTCTTTTGCCACCTGCAACCACCAAAACAATGGTGTTAAAGCCACCAAAATCGTCTGAGAAGCAAACAAACACTGCATGCCATAAATACATACAAACTTTGCAATTGAAGGCATCGAAACAAATTTTCAAATTTGAAAAAGGAGGATAAAAATGAAAAACTTCTTACCAAACCAACATTGAACATATAAAGAGATTTACAAATTCAAAAATGCATTACCACCTTTGAATGCATTTAGTACATTTCTCATTTACATTTAGTTCTACATTTTCCTAGAGGCAAATGAAGAAAGAGGAGAAGCAACAACATGCTATCAAGTTACAGGTATTCTACTATTACTAATTCTTTATGCCTACGAATGCCAATATGTTGTATGTTACACAGATGTTTTCAACAATATTGTAAATATATGGGGTTCCACCCTGAGAATGTTTACCTTGGGTTTTTTTATTTATATTCTTTATGTAAGAATGACAATTTATTGTATGCAATGTAAATGTTTGTCACAATAACCTATAACTCAATATCTTAGGTTTCAACTTACACTATTTATAAATGTCAAGTCATTTCAGTTCAATTTTTAAGTTTTTTTATGTTCTATATGTTTGGGAATATAGATCATTTCTATACACTATAAATTTTTGTCACCCACTAACCTTTAACTTAATATGTGGGGTTTCAACTTACACTATTTATGAATGTCAAGTCATTTTAGTTCAATTTCTAGGTATTTTTTATGTTCTATATGCTTGGGTATATATATTAGTTCTATGCGTTGTAAATGTTTGTAATGGTCCACTACCATGTAATTCAATATATGGGGTTTCAATTATACTATTTATAGATGTCAATGCGTTTTTGTTCCTTACAATGTGATTGTTACACCCTATCAGCTCTAAGTGCACAAGACCAATTCATTTATGTTCCTCACAATGTGATTGCTACACCCTATTCTTTATGCCTTGTACTACCAATATGTTTGGTCAAAATAACTTATAATTCATTATCTAGGGTTTTGACTTATACTGTTTATGAATGCCAATGCATATCTAATTAAAAATAATGTGATTGTTTCACCAAATATGCTCTAAGTGTATAATATCAACTACTTTTAGTTCAATTCCAACATTTTCATTTATATTCTATATGCTTGGGAATGCCAATCTATTCTATGTTGTGTAAATGTTTCTCACACAAACTTGTAACTAAATATCAGGGGTTTCAACTTATATTGTTAATGAATACCAATGTATTTTAGTTCTTTACAATATTAATTCCAATCCGCTGAAGTGCATAAGACCAACTCCTTTCTATTCAATCCAAACTATTCTAAACTTGTGCAATTCAAACAAAGTAGTAATATCAAATATAAATCAAATTATTACCAAATTTTACATTATAAACTATCAACACACACAATAAAGAAAAATAATATGTTCATGCATCACTTTGACTTTAACGGTGTTCATTGATGGTTGTTATCATTGTTTGAAACATGTTTCCTAATGTGTGTAGATGCAATATAAATTTTATATGAGGGCCACACCAATGAAGAAGAGATCCACGAAAAGGTGGCCTACAGGTAAAAGGGGGGTTACATTCCCCCTGAAGATGAATAAAAAGTACAAGAAGAGACAATTGTGGTAATTACTGCTCTAGCAAGTAAGCCAACAACAATAACACGACAACGGGAGTTGTCAATGAATGAAATAGTAAATCAACAATCTAATGACATGGTGGACAACAAGCATGAGGAACTTAATGATGGCCTAAGTATTCCCTCAACCCCTAGCCCACTGTCTTGGTTGGTAGATGGATCTACGAATATGGGTAATGATAGTCTATGTCTTCCGTCAGCCCCTAGCCAAACATCTTGGTTGGTAGAGGGAGATATGAATATGGGTAATGACGATCTAATTTTTCCCTCATCCCCTAGCCATTTGTCTTGGTTGGAAGAGGGAGATATTAATGTGGGTAATGACGATTTAAGTCTTCCCTTGACCTCTACCCAATTTTCTTGGTTGGTAGAGGGAGCTATGAAATTGGGTATTGAATTGCAGTGGGCAGAAAAGAAAGGAACTTATTCATTTCCATCTCCACCTACCACATTTCCCATACCACAAATGCTAAATTACTATGCATATTTTAGCAAGGAAACTCAAGGTATTGGTGAGGAAGAGGAGGATAACATTGGCAACCAAGTGATTAAAACAATCAAATCCCAATCTGTTTTGACAATCACTAAATTTCTGAAGGAAAGAAAGTATCTCAAATAGTTAGAAAAGAAGGAAAGAGAGAAGAAGAGGGAGAAATAGAGATTTCAAAAGAAACAAGATAGGAAGTAAAGAGAAATCGAAGTGGCCCATAGGTCATTACAGCAAGAAAGACAGATAAGCAATCCTACGAACTTGTTACCAGAGAACCATGCCTTGTTTCAGGAAATATTGAACATATACATCCCTCTGTTTGCTTCTGGTGATGTTAGTTCGAGTCTCAATATAAATGTAAGTTGTACTCCACTTTGTGTTAGAAATAATTGTTCAACACCGTTGCATGTAAGTTGTAGTCAATTTACAAATACAAATCCAAATCATGTAATGATAACTCAAAATGCAGTGGAAAGATATGAGAACACATCTCCAGATGTTTTTCTTGGAATTCTTGATTGAGGTTGGGAGGGACCATCCCTACAACTATATGAATTATTGTCTACTTTTTTTATGTACGTTCTAGACTGCAAGATATAGTTCAATTGTTGGCTATTTATTTTTGTTGTTGGGGCTGTAATATCTTTTTATTAACAAAAAAAATTCTTGCCACATCACCATGCCACTTGTGCATTTGCCAATTTTATTTTTTTTAAATTTCAAGCATCCTGCCACCTCTCACATTGATTTGACCATGGTGTTCCTTACACGCCCATTTTGGGGTCCGCCCAATAGTGGATCCCATCTGCCTCCATTAACACAAAAATATACATGTGTTGGATTAGACATATGTGTGGCTTCTAACCACTTTGTGTAATGTCCCCATTTTTAGCACTACACTTTCTAGTGATTGATAGCCTATCCCCGGTGTGCTGTCGGCTAGTCAGAGGTAGAATTAGGGTTTCAGGCTGCTTGGTGGTTTCTTTTGAAGATTCGAGGGTTTGCATGTTGAAGTTTGGTTGTTTGGATTCTGGATTCCTTCTGGGTTTTTAGAGAGCTTCGCAGTGGTATGACATGCAACTGCGTCGGGCAACCTTTCCGGACTTACTATTTTTAGTAAGTTACGACGGCTACATCTTGGAGTTTGGGATTTTGGATCACAGATTCTTTCTGGGTTTTCAGAGAGCTTCGCAATGGTTCGGTTTGCACATTGATCTGAGCAACTTGCTGAATTTACTATTTTTAGTAAATTCTATTTTTGGCAGTGGTCCTGATTGGCCTCAGTACAGTTGGCTTTCCTCTTCAGGCAGTTCAGTGGAAATGTTGATTTTTGGCTTCATGATGCAATTTTTGGGTGAGAAGAGTTATTTTAAATTAATAATGTTATATTTTCACTTTATCCCCTTAGCCTAGCATCACAACTTCAAGTTGTTTTTAAAAAAGGGGGAACTTGAGGGGTGGACGCCTCATGAGGAGTTATTTTTGATATTTCTAAAGTGAAAATGTCACCTTGGGAAATGGACGCCAATTTGGAGAGGAGCATTATTTTATTAAAAGAATTACTTCATTCTTGGAAAAGGGCGACTTGGAGAAGTAATGAAATTGCATTTGAATTTGGATTCCATTTGAAGGGGGAAATTGAAGTCAACTTGAAATTTGAATTTGGGCACACTTTCTAGAGGCTTCTAGAAGATCATCACAAATCTATAAAAGGGAGTCACTTGTTCTTCATTTCTCATCCATGAACAAATTATATCGATATGCTGTCGAAATGGTGAGTGAATGCTTTGAGCGATGCATACCTCCTAGCTTGGGCTTGACTTCTTGCTTGAAAGATAGCAACTAGTTGAGATATTAGTTGTAGTTGAGTTTCTTGCACATGGTAGTTGAGTTTCTTGCATATTGTAGTAGAGTTCTTGCATTTCAGTCAATTTTTGAGGTTGCTAGTTTAGCATAGCTGATTGTAGTTTTTGCTCATATCTCATGAAATAAAAATAATATTGTTTTGGGCATTTCATCTATCTGTTCCTTTGCTAGGGGCGATCATTTGTGCCAGTTTGCAGATTTTTCCATGAAGATTCTGATTTTATCCAATGAAAATCGGCCCTCTTGAGGCCGTACCATACTGTTCTTCTTGGCAAATGTTTAGAAAAGAAAAATTACAAGTTTTTAGAGTCATTTTCTGATTAGAATCTGGTTGCCATCTTCATAGTGTTCATTTGCATCAAATTTCATGTCATTTGGACAAGTCTAGAGAGAGTTATAATCATTTTAGTGAGTTACAGTGTTGCTGGTTATGCATTTTCAGTCATTGTTCAGTCATGTCAGATTGTAAGATTTTGTCTTTGGAGTTGGGTTTGAGTATTGGAGTTTTGTTGTGCATTGGAGAGACATTATATAATATTACAGCATTGATAGACTTCTCATTTTGCGCTCTTGGTAGGCATTTCTACTTTATTGTAAAGCTGAACAGTAGTACTGTCAGCTACTTCATTCTTGCTAAGTTCTTTAAGCCCCACGGTTGTGGAAGAGACTGGGCCTCGCTCAGTCTTCATTGTATTGCATAGATCCTCATCATCATATGATAGCGCCTTGCTCACCTCGGGCTTGGAGTGCACATTTTTGATGATTGAGTTACTTTCAGCACTGCATTGTTATCAATAGAATCTCCACCATATGATAGCACCATTCCCATCTTGGGTTTGGAGTGCACATGCTTGGTGTCAAGTATACTTCCCAACATTGCATTTCTTTTCATAGTACCTCCGCCATATGGTAGCGCCATTCCCACCTTGGGTTGGAGAGCACATTCTTGGCGTTGAGCTTACTTTCAGCATTGTAATTCTTTCCAATTGCTATGACGACCCTCTTGCCATATGACAGCATCATTCTCATCTCGAGATTGAGTGCACATTCTTGGAAAAGAGTTACTTTCTGATTGCTGGTTTGGTTTAAGCTAACCTTAACGAGTGCTTATTGTGCTGGTGTGTATTCAAAAGTTGAAAAATTGGCTCTAACATTACAATTTGCCACCCCAAATGACTAGTTGAGAGAATCAATCACTCATTTCCTCCTTTGTTACCTTCACTGAGCAACTTGCCTTATGCATCCCTCCACAGTTACTCAACCAAACAAGTGCATAATTCAGAGATCTTGAGGTTCATTCAATACTCCAAATTCTCACATATTCAACTCATTACCTTGCGTTTATTCTAAAGTGTTTGTTTGGTTATGCACCCATACTGGTTCACTCTGCATTGGAGAGGCTTCATTTCACCAAAGCATTCTTTGTGTTAAACCATGTTGCATATACCATCATTTTGAAAAGTATAAGGAATCAAAGTTTAATAGTAAAATGCTCTTTTGAAAAAGAAGTCTCTTCCATGTTAAAACCTCAAATGATACTACAATTTTTTGTCCTATATTGTGTAAATGTTGTTTCCAGAATTATGCACATTCTTGTATCATGTCTTTGTTATTAAATGGATATGTTTATGGGCATGCTTAGCAATACGATGTACATGTTGGCAATGTAATGCAATTGCTTGTAAATGTAAGTCTACTTAATTATACTAAAACATTGTTTATGGTGATTGCTTGATTGGGCTTAAATGTATAACACACTTTGCATAACAATTACATCTATACAAAAAATTTTGCATTAACAACCACAAACAATATCAATTAAATCCATATATAGTCATGTACACAAAACTAGTAACATCATTTATATGATATAGAATGTATGAATGGAAACAACCTCTTATGTATAATATAATGAATTTGGTGATGGGATAGTCTTGGTTCTTAGTTGTTCTCGTGGCATCAGATTTTTGAAAATATTGATGGTGGTGCAATGCATTGGGTGATATGTAAGGGGAGTGGGGGTTATATTATTTGTATATTTTGGCTGCATGTTTTCATGATATGAGCCATCCAAAAGAAACTTGGATTGTATGTTTGTGGTATCAAATTGGATTTGAATATTCTGACATGTAAGACTATAAATAATTATTTGTGTTTGGGACAAACATAAACCAAATATAATACAATTTTTTATGGTACACTGATTCAACTACATTTGTTGGATTGTATGTTTGTGGTATCAGACGGGCTTTGAATATTGTTCTCCTATATTGTCATGATGTGATGTTTATATGTTACTAATAAATATTTTATTAAAGTATACCAAAATTCTCATATTTAAAACTTAATGTGTGTGTGTGTTTGAATTGTGATGTAATCTTTTTTGCTAAGGTTTGCAATGGATATTGAAATAATTTTATCTTAAATAGTCACATGAAATGCCTATTGTTACATGTTTGAGTTTAGAAACATGTTTGACTTTGCATTGGAGAGGCTTCATTTCACCAAAGAATTTTTTAGTATTAAACCATTTTGCATCTACCATCAATTTAACATGTATAATGAAACAAAGTTTAACACATAAATGCTTTTGCGATAAACAGGTATCTTCAACTATTATTGGTTTCCTTGAATGTTATCCCCTATTATTTAGTTATTCATTACATAATAATTCAATCCTCAATTTTCCTTTTATATTTGATTGTTACTACAAAATATGGAAAGGGTTTGACTGGTTCTCTTTTGGAGGGTTTTTTGCCATGCACTTCTATTCATGTATTCTTCATTGCACATTCATTGTGCAAATCTATATTTCACAATTGATTAGTGCATGTACATATATATGTATGTACATAGATTAGTGCATGTTTATATGCATGTACATGCACCAATCTGGTACATACATATCTATGTATATATATATATATATGTCCATAATAAATTTTCATAAAAATTCACTCTTCAATTCCGATGGTGTTCTACCATGCACTTCTATTATTTTGTTCTTCACTACATAATAATTCATTTTGCAGATTTGTATTTCATAAATATTTAGTGCACATATGTATATCTATATGTACATATATATGTACATGCATATGTATAATTACATGTCCATATGTATTTACATATGTATGTGTACACATATGTACATATTGTATATATATGTGTGTGCAGTGTTTTTACCCCATCTAAAATGCAAGAAATAAACTCAAGCAAGAAGATTAAAACGAAACAAAACACTCAAGATTGGGCTAAAGATGAAAATCAAACTTAAAAATGACAATAAATCAATTTTTACCTTGTTTGAGCTTGACGGATTTGTTTTCCCTTTTGGATGGCTTGATATGTGTGCTCCTAGAGTAATTTCGGTAACATAACGGTTTGGTCTTTGCTTGATTTTGTCACAAGATAGATGCAAGATGGTTGTTCTTGCAATGATTTGATTATTGTTGCAAGATGGTGGTGTGAGCTTGAATGTGGTAGCATATGGTTGAGATCTTGAAAATGGTTGAGAATACAAAAATGGCTAAGTGTTAGCCATTTAGCAAGGGAGATTGGAATGGATGGTGGAGATTGAAAGGGGGAGGAAAATCAAGGGTTGAGATCAAGAGTTTACCAAAGGAATAAAAATTCCTTTTTAATGTGCATGAAAAGGATAAAAGGAATTTAATATTCCTTGGGAAAGAGAAAAGGAATTTAATATTCTTTGTGAGATGGGAGAGGAATTAAAAATTCCTCAAAAGGGCCTTGGGTGATGGGGAGAGTTGACCAAAGGGTAGATTGAGATAGGTAAGCAATGATTAGGTTGTGTGAGGGATTAGGCAAATGATTAGGTGGGTAATGAGGATTAATGATCCACTTGCATTTTATGGAGGATGTGAGATGAGGGAATTAAATAAATAGATTATTTATTTAATTATTTAGAGGAAAAGGGATAAGGAATGGGAGTAAATAATTAAATATAATTATTTACTTTAGGCTAGGATTTAAAGATGATAGAAGAAATAAATTAGGATGAAAGGATAAGGGATAATGAATATTAATTAAATAATAGGGTATTATTTAATTAATATGGAGGATATGACATTATTCAAATTGGGGGTAAATTGAACAAAAAAAAGTGGTTGATTTTTAATGTCTACATTTTTCCCCTATTTGAGATGGTGTTACAAAGTAGCATCATTTCAAAGAAGATTAAAACATAGAACCCAAAAGAAGATTGTTAGATTGTGAAAGATGTCACAGTCATTCAAAGGAGTGACTAGGAGGAAAGATGATGGGAATGAGGATTAGGGATTGAGGGTGCCCCCTTGAGAGGACATGTGGGTTCAAGAGAACACAGGCATGCTCTCGAAATGGATGAGGTGATGCGAGAGTAGATGGGGAAAGTGATGCAAAATGATGGATAAAATATGGAATAGGAGGAGGAAGAGATAATGAAAGGAGAAGATGAGAAGTAAGCAAGCACAAATGGGTTCAAGGACAAATGTGATGTTTCCCCAGTCAAGCTACAAGAAAAAAAGGATAGGGAAGGATACAACCTGATGATAATGATGAAATTGTTGTTGATAAAGGAAGGATACATCCCCAAAAAACACAAAAGGATAGGGAAGGATACATCCTGATGATGATGATGATGATTATGATGAAAGTGTTGTTGATGAGGGAATGATACATCCCAAAACAACACAAAAGGATAGGGAAGGATGCATCCTGATGATGATGATGATGATGATGAGAGTGGTGTTGATGAGGGAAGGATACATCCCAAACAACACAAAAGGATAGGGAAGGATGCATCTCGATGATGATGATGAGAGTGTTGTTGATGAGGGAAGGATACATCCCAATTATGATGATGATTGGATCAAGGCTTGTAGCACAGCTGGGAACAAGACCAAGGATGTGATTAGATGATTTGTGCTATATTGAATGGATGAGGGTTGGATTGAGATGTGAGATTGTTGAAATGAATGAAAATAATGGAAGAAAAGATGCTTAGAATAAAATATATATATTATCCTAAGAAGATTGAAGATATGATGATATGATGAGGATGGAGGAAGTGGAGGGAATAAAATGGATAGGAGAAATAGATGAAGAGAGTGATGAAGGATGAATGGATTATAAATATGGAGGGTGAGGGGATGGGGATATTGATAGAGGGAAATGATAGATGAGAGTATGGGAGATGGGTGATATGAAAGGAGAGTGATTAAATCAAGCAACTTAATTGTTATGCATTATGCTACCATGTAATTAGCACTAAATTTGATATAGCATGAGATACTATGCACCAGAGTATGAAGAATCAAGGTGACTTCGTATCACATGCATGGGAATCACACAACAAACAAAAGGTTAATCCAACATCCCAAATTCATGGGGGCTTTGGTAGGGCCAATTTTTTAAAACCACAAACACAAAGGATGCCCCAGCGTAACACGAGACCACAAGGATCTTGGTGGTGCTATGTAGGACAACCAAGAAGACATAAATAAACAAAAGATCAAAATATGCACCTATGTTTACCAATCAAAGTGCACCATGATATGATGGATCAAAAGGGTGGATGGGATTGATGCGGCCTAATTAGGAAGGATGCATCCTGTTAAAACCAAAGATGGAGGATAGAATAAAAGATTGACATGATGTAGTATACTCACAAATGGTTGGACCTCAAGATACCAAAGGATTTTTTTTATTAAGAACCAACTAGGTAAGGACATAGTTGATGACACAACACGCTGACAAGGCACACCCTAAAGACCTAGGGGCTTGTGGGTTGATCAAAGATTAGTCTTGCCTACGTGAAAGTGCAGAGCCTTCGTAGTTCGATAAAAAGGTGATAACTAACCATGGATAAAAGTAGAAAGAGGACAATGGAGACCATGAGGATGAAAAAGATAGATGAAAAATTGTCCCAAGGGTTGATCAAAATGATCATCTGCCTGCTACGAGCAATAAAAGGTCTAGTTTGATAAAGACCAAATATAGAAAATTTATAAGGGATGATGAAACGACCATGATAAGTGGATATAAAGGTGGAAGCTACATGATGACATAAGACTGACCTTGTGGATAGGATGATGGTGATTGCATGAAACTTAGGGATGGGATGGTTATCCAAATCAATCAAAATATGAAGTGGGAGGATGATATGATGGATAGATGAGTGATGAAAAGTGATAGGAGATTGGAAATATGTGTGAAAGAGGTGGGAATGATGACAGTGAGAGGGATGGCATCGACTTGCATGGGGGGAAGCCTATAGCTAGATACCAATGACAAGGGATTATGAGATGAAATGAAAATTGAGATAAAGGGATGGATAGATAAAGATAAGGAGATGGAAAAATGCTAGGATGGATGGATAGAGGGATAAGGATTTGGATGTGAAAAATGTTAGTGAATGGATAGATGGGAAGGTAAGGATTTGGAAGATGGAAGGGATTTTTTTTTTTTGGATAGATGGATGGGAAGATAATGATGGGGAAATGGAAGGTATTTGTTTTGGATGGATGGATGGGAAGATAAGGATGGGGAGATGGAGGGGATTGTTTGGATAAGGATTGTTTAGATGGGAAGATAAGGATGTGGAAGATAGAAGGATGAGCATATGCTAGAAGAGAAAAAAAAGGATGGGGATATGAAAGGATCATGGAATGAAGGGATAAATGTTTTGGATGGATTAATGGAAGGAGGATGTGGAGATAATGATTGGGAGATGGAGGGGATGACACAATGGATGAATGATGTCTCCAAGGACTATGTCACAAAGGAATTAGATGCCCCCACTCTAGATATGTCATGTGTGATGAGGTAGGAGGAATGAAAGATGAGTGGATGGGAAGATAAAGGAGATAAATGGAGGAGGATATGATGGGTGGATGAGGGAGGGAGATGGATGTAGATAGGATGCATGGATAAGGAGGGTAGATGGATGGTAGCGTGATGGGTGGAAAAGGAATAGCATAGAGTATGGATGAAGGGAATGTATACCAAGAGGTGTCCAAAGCATGTACATATATTTTTTCCCCTATCTTTATCAAGATCAATAGGAGGATGGAGGGATTGGGATAAACAGGATACAATAGGCACAATGGGCATGGTAAGCTAGATGGAGGAAATAGAGGATGGTGCACTGAGAATGAAGTTGCCCCTAAGAGTGGAATTAAACTAAATGGAGGTTTTACACATGATGCATGTTTGCTAGGTTTTCATGTCATGGTACTTATCCAAGGAACTTGTTTTCCAAGTTTTCACCATTGCACGAATTATTTCTCTTTACTTTTTTTTTTGTTTTTTTGACCTTTTTGACTTTTGGATTTTTGGATAGCATGTGGATGGAGATGGATAAGGATAGGGATGTGGATAAGTGGATTTAGAAGACATGTGATAAAGGGGATTGATGGACTCAAGCATCAAGTTCCATATGAGGTAATAAGAGCCCATGTGTGAAGTGACTATTGGATGTTGGTGCAACCTTATTAGGATGGATGGATTATGCAAGGGAGTGGATTAAAGGGATTTGATGTGTGAGATATGTGGGATAATGGATGGGATATTGGAAAGTATATGGATAGAATGATGGGGTGGATGTGTGATGGGGGAATGTTTTCAGGACCAACATTGGCACATACGGTGGTAGATGTGAAAGGATAGGAGGATTAGTGGATGGATGATGTGGGGATAATGGAAGAGTTGGGATAATGGATTTTGGGACATGGGGTCCCAAAATAAATTTAGGAGATGGAGAATGTGAATGATTAGTTGTTGGATTAGAAAATTTGGATGTTGTTATGGATGTTTCATTTGAAGGCATTGCATCCTTTTTCTTTGGGATCCACATGGTTTTGATTTTTGTTGTAACAGACTTGTGTAGTCTTCTTGATTGATTACACTTTTTGATGGGATTTTTATTTTCTTCATCATGTCCTTTAGAGGGGACATGGGGATATTTAGATTCATGTGGATGTTTGGATTTATGAATTTTTACTTTGACATCCAAATTGCTTCCAATGTAAATGGGATGAATGTGAGGAGATGGATGATGTGGAGAGAATATGGATGGAGTGACGGAGGTAGGATTTTGGAGAGGGTGTGTGGATGGAGGAGGTATAGTTATGTTCCTTTTTTGATCTTTATTAGGGATTATGAGAGGGGGATTTT
>VDFB02202228.1:0-59568 GCA_007258455.2 Sequoia sempervirens
TAAGAAATGTCATATTGTCAACCCCTTAAGAAAATTGAATTACGATTTAGGGTGACAGGATGGCTTAAGGGGATTTACGTCTAGTGAGGTCCTAGGAGAAAATGGCATAGCTCAAATGAATAAAATTTGGTGAAGTTTCCGAAGGCAACCAAATTTCATTAAGAGCCTTTAAAGAAAAAATTATGGCTTTAGGGTTTAGGGTTTATACTTTAGAGTTTAGGGTTTAAGGTAATAGGATAGCTTAAGGGGATCTACATGCTGCAAGATCCTAGGAAACAATTACATGGCATAAGGTAATGAAATTTTTAAATCGTTTATTATTTTTGTCAATAAAGATATTTTTATTAAGGTTCATTAAGGTTAACTATAATGAGTTATCTAATTATAATCATGATATACATGTGGATAAGTAAAATCTTTTTTTTAGTAAAAAATTACTTGTTGGAGAGCTTGTTAATGTCACTTCTTCAACATAATTATCTACATTTGTTTATAATTGGTTGCTCAAAGCTCTTTACATACATAGATTCTTCATGACATTGGTACTATGATCACCTCTTCTTTTTTGCAAGGTGCATCTTCTCATTGCAACCCACTCAATCTTTCTCTTTCATTTTCCCTTCATCCTCTCATCTTGAGGTAGATCCTCTCATAATGCCTACATCTCTTGTTGTCACTTCTAGTGTGACCCCCATCTCTTATGTTCCTCTAGTACCATTTCCACCTCTTCGTCTACAAGTGAACCACTTATCTCTAATCCCACTAGTTCCATTCCTTCTTGTGTGCCTACTAGTGCTCTACTCCTAGTGTTATCCCCTCCTCTAATTGTGTTAATGTTTGACCTTCCTCACCTTAAAGTGTTGTTTATAATTTGTCTATGTTGTATCATTGCCTCTTATTTCTCATTGCCTTTATGGTCATTCCATTGTCACCCATGCTACTACTACTATCACCATCCCCACCTCTACTCTAGATGCACTAGTGTAGAAGTTATCCTTGGCTAATTTATTTTCTCACTCTGTGTCTATGTTATTCAATGGTTCTACTCATTGCCTCTTGGCTCCATTCATTATTTTGATCAATTAGAGCTACAACATTGCTTGGCCATTTCCACAAGATTATGGACTTCAAACCTATTGTTTGAAATTTATTAGAGTGTTCCCAAGGATCTAATGAGCATATTGATGATTATCTATGTTTGATTTAAATTACTTTGTGCTAAAATGAAACATCAACTTCCTAATTACAAATTGCAAGGGATTTTTTTAATAAGGGTTTACTATCCACTATATATGTGATAGTGATTTTTTTTACAATTATGCTTCTTTCATGAATTTTTGTGCTCATGTCAAAGATGAAAAAAACAAATTACTTATTTCTAATGGTTTGAAATGTGTGTCCTCACATATAAATTCTATACCTTCTTACCCTTCCAAGTTAAAAAGGGTAATCATAAGAAAGAATCTAAAATAACACTAATCATATTCATACTACTTCTAATGTTGTTTCTTTTAAGCATCAAACAACTAGGAGATTTACAAAATTGAGTGGAACTCTAGCTTATGTGCTTCAAACCCTATTGAATGAGAATTTGATTACTCTTCCCCTTATTCATCCACTCAACCCATCTAGAGGGTTACATACGAAATAAAATGAGTGCACTTTTTTAATTTTTATACTACCTAGAAAATTACCATGGACAAAACTCAATAAAACACAATCAACATATTGTTAAAAATAGAACATCACCATAACAATAGTACATAGCAAATGCATGATAAGTGTTATACTTTTGCACTATAGCATAGAAGTGGAAATTCAAATAAGGTAGTTGATGTAATAAGTAGGAGACAAAATTTGTTAATAGAGATGATAATAGAGGTAGTTGGATTTGAAGAGTTGAAACATTTGTATGAAGCTAGTCCTAAATATATGGAGGCATGAAAATAATTTAATGAACTAGTAAATATAGATAGAAGTGACTTGATTATTTTATTCAAAATTAGATGTTATTTTTACGGGTAGTTATTTATGAATTCTTAGAAGCTCAATGAGGGAGAATTGATCAAGGAGAAGCGTAATTATATATTAGCATGTCATTTGAGAGTAGATAAGTCTATTATTAGTGAGTGACAACCATTTTTGGTCAAAAATATAAATGAAATAAGAAAATTTATTCAAGGTTGCGAGACTTATCAAGTTATAACAAACTTAGGGTTTTAACAATTTTTTTTGTTCCAATTCAATTTAGGGTTTCAGTTTTAAACAATTAGGGTTTTTAATGAATTTTTTTCGTTTCAATTCGAACTAGGGTTTTCAAATTCAATTTTTTTCGTTTGATTTGAATTTATGGTTTCAAAAAGTTCGATTTGGATTTGTAAATGTGATGTTTTATATCATTTTGATCTCTAGGGTTTTGAAATGCGAATTTTTTTGTTTTGTTTGAATTAGGGTTTTTAAAATCAATTTTTTTTGGGTTTAATCGATCAATTTAAGATTTAAAAGTTAAAATTTGTTTCTAACACACAATTCAATGTTTTTTTTTCTCAATTTTATAAAAAAACGTTTAAATTTTATTGCAAATTTTCATCTAATTTGACAACTATTGAATTATAATATAACAATTAAAAAAATGATTAAAATATGACATAAATTGAAAAAAAAGCATGTAAATTAACGTATTTCTTTTAAAATTTCAATTCAAATTAAAAAAAGTGAAGAAGTGGCGTACCTGTAGCTGGTGTTGATGTCGCTGTCGCCAGGCAACTCGGGGTCCCGTCCGCAGAAATGAAAACTGCTGTTTTTTTTAAAAAAAAAAATAGTATAAAACGGGATCCCGATTTATATAACTCGGGATCCTGTTCTGTATAAATCGGGATCCCGTATTTTACAAATCGGGATCCCGTTTATTAAAAATCGGGATCCCGTTCCGCCCTCGTTGGTTCGGAGTCCGACGGGAAACGGGATCCCGATTTTTAAAAAGCGGGATCCCGTTTGGTCTTAGGCTCGGGATCCCGAACCGTAACGGGATCCCGCTTTTTAAAAATCGGGATCCCGTTTATTAAATCGGGATCCCGTTTCTCTGATGCCGATTTCATTTTTTTGGCTAAGGCAAAAAACTTCCACGTTTCGTGGACTCAACTTCGTGCATTTACCCTATATTGCTGATGCATCTTGCTATACACAACTTCTATGGATGAAACAAACATTGAAAGATATCACAGTGGTGTATGATGATCCCATTTCTATCTTTTGTGATAACACAAGTGTAATTAACATTTCAAAGAATCTAGTGATGCACTCAAGGACAAAGCATATATCTATTAGGTATCATTTCTTGAAAGAGGTCATGGAGAATGAAGTAAAGCTTGAGTATATCTTTACGAAGGATCAAATTGCTAATATATTTATGAAGGCTCTTCCTAAAGATACTTTTGAGTATCTCCGGGAGAAGTTAGGGGTCATTGCCCCTCCTTTCTTAAACTAGATGCATATGGAGATGCATCAGTCCGATGGATCTATGGATCTATATTTCTTCTAGAATGATGTCTAGTGGCTACCTCTCAGGGGAGTAGGTAGTGTCATGTGTTGTCATTGTATGAGTATTCTATTTTCTATTTCAAAGGAGAAATCAATGTAAACTATCCTTTTCCTTTGCCATTGATGTCAAAGGGGGGGAGGAAGAATGTGAAAAAAATGAGAGGAAGAATGTGAAAAAAAGAGAGGAAGAATGTGAAAAACAAAAGAGGAAGAATGTGAAAAAATTATCTACTAAGGGGGAGAAACATAAAGAAAAAACTTAGGAAGTGTATTCAGAGCTAGTATGTTGTCTTTGACAGTTTTTCACATCATGTGTTGCCATCAATGGAAAAGGGGGAGATTTTTGCGAGAACGGAAAAGAATGAGGTGTTTTCATTGATATCAACGGGTCAATTGGTTATCAATTGGTTCTTATTGATGTCATGGACCTTGCAGGTTATTGGCAATTCATGTTGAGGATATTGAGAAAATTGTATTAAAGAAAGGTTGCAAGTGTTCAGTGGTTGCTCTGGGTTTTGGTCCGGGATTTTCTCCTATGTTTGTGTGGTTTAGATATGTTGGTCATGGTTGTTGGAAGCTACTATACCCAAATTTTTGGCCATTGATTCATTGTATAGTGCGAGTTATGTTCACCACTTGTGAACTATGGTTTTTTTGTGTTCTAGTTGAGGTTTGGGAGAAAATTTGTTGGTCTGGATTTCTCTTTGGTAAAGTATTATGACTTGTGGTTCTAGAGTTGAGTTGTTATGTTTGTATTGAAGATAATTTCAGTATCTGGAAGGATTGTGCTTAATTTTTCTCTATGTTTTACACTGGTTTGGCTGACCTTGTGTTAAAGACTATCTTTGGAATTGATGTAGCGTGTTGGATCTATTTGGGTTCTCACCAAGAATGTGTTTGGGTCACCCTAATTCTAATTCCAACCTAGGATGTTTTGGTGCTGACCTAATTTGAATTTAATATTCATTGTTGGATGGATGAGTTTGGATATGTTTTAAAGTTGAAGATGGTATA
Organism: Sequoia sempervirens; assembly: GCA_007258455.2. Taxonomy (NCBI): domain Eukaryota; kingdom Viridiplantae; phylum Streptophyta; class Pinopsida; order Cupressales; family Cupressaceae; genus Sequoia; species Sequoia sempervirens. The sequence goes on from VDFB02202228.1 coordinate 4,555, forward strand.
AATACATGATAAGTTAATGGTAAAATGATGTACAAAGAGAGATAGTACAAAGGAATAGAGCAAATAGATGTGAGATTGATACGAATCAGTGAGTATGTGTGATGCAAGTGTGGTAGATCAGTGTGAAGTCTAACTGTTGAGTTTTTAGATGCAGTGAGATGAAGGTGTACTTTATCATTCATGCATGTCTACAAGTGGCTGAACAAATTGTGGTGGATTTCTCTATTGCATTGAGATTTTCTTCTCTTTGTAACATATCTCTTCTATCTTCTTTGTATCTTTGTGGCAGTGAGCCCCCAGGTTGTTAGCCTTGTGGGGTAGTGAGTCCTGATCTAGACAGTGAGTCCTTATTTTGGCAATGAGCCATTGTAATTGGTTTTGATATTCTCTATAGTGTGAGTTAATCCTCACTGTGGTTTTTCCCTTATTGATTTTTCCATGTAAATTTGGTGTTGTGTTTGTGTGATGGTTTTCAGTTTATGCATTTGCACTTAATGTTTAATCATTTAAGCAGTGGTTCCGATGAACAATTTAAAGGTTTTAATTTTCTATAGCTGATTCACCCCCCTCTCAATTGTCTTATTCAACAAGAATGAACTCTTCCCCTTTGCTAATTTTTTTTTCATTTCATCCTTTTCCTCCTCTAAGGATAAGGATTTGGTGTTAAGCAAGTTGTGGGCTTGGGGAGAGCACTCTCTTTGTCTAGCCTCAAATAACTTCCTTTAATTATCTTATTCAATCACTAAATGTGTGTCTAATGTGGGTAAGACTTTTGAACCTCCCTCTACAATTTTGGGAGCCTTCCTATTATGAGGCCATTGGCAACTCTATTGGTCACTTCTTGAAGGGTGATGATATTACATCCTTCATGGGGCACTCCAAATTTGCATGCATTATGTTGGATATTGACATCTCCAAAACCCTTCATGGAGATATGGTTTTGATTATTGGGGACATTCCTTGGACTCAACCTCTTGATTATGATGATCTTCCTTTCAAATATCATCAGTGCTTCTCCATCAGACACCTAGCTATGGATTATCCTCTCTCGCATTGCAAGGGATCTACTACATGGTGGAAGGATGCTACTAATTACCACATAACTATCCATGCTTCTGTTGATTCATTAGATGAATCCTCCCAAGATGATGATGTGTCTCTTTCTTCTTGTGTGACTCCAATTCCCTCAAACTCTACGATGGAACCTCCTACCCTCCCCTTGCAAACTGATCAACCTTTAGCTTTGGAACCTCCTCATTGTTCCTCATGTTGTTGGACTCCCTGTGGGGGTATTCCCTCCGATGTACGTGAATATTATCTCTTCATGTGCCAACAACTTCTCTCTATGGGGGTATCTCCTCATGCTCCCCCTTGTAACGAGCATTTGGATGGAATTATTTCTTGGACTGTTATTTGTAGAAGGAGGAAAGATATTCCTTCTGCCTCTTCCCAATATCATTCTCTTGTTATGGGTGTTAGGTCAACCCCCTCCTAATTTGGGGTTATCAAAGTGGGGCGTTGGTGGTTCTTGCTCTCTTGTTAGCAATCTTGTAAGGTAGATTGGTTGCAACTATTTCTCTTTCTCTATTGTACTACTTCTCTATACAGTTTATATGCATATATTTGGGCATATTTCATCCAACCTTTTGACTAAGTTTGTAAAGGGTTCGAGACCTTTGTTTCTCTAGATTACCTTAATAAAAAAAGTAACATAAATGGTTATCAAATTTTTGACCAATGACATGCTATAACAATGGTGTAACCAACCCAACAAAATGTCACAAAAGATCGATAATAGGATAACCTAAATTAATATCATATGTTTAACAATTATATGATTTAAAGTTGGTATACTTTACCCAAGTATTATCATCAGAGAACAAAAAAATGGTAATGAATACTTCACCAAAAATATGGTTTGTTAGTAGTCCATTCAACCCACAAATTATCATAGGACATAATAGGATAACAAATATTTCATATTAACATATTTTGATAGTGGTCTAATCCACCCAAAGTGATATCACATAATAAAACTAACATAATAACCTAAATGGTTATCATACATTTCACAATGGGGTATGTGCAGGATCATCATGAAAAAAACATGCCCTTAAGTGGCGAAAAATTTAGAAAAATCAGATTTAGGAAAGTTGATGTAAAAATTTGAATAAGTTATCTATATTATTTCAAAAATATGTAAGAATAAAATCTATAGAAAATTGAATACATAGTTTCTAAACTCTTAGGCTTATTTAAAAAAAAATCTATTTGGTGAAAATTTGAAATTTCAATGCAGTAGTACTTAAATTTTAGGGAAAAAATAAGAAGTAGGTGTTTATCTGATCACCCTAACCACAATAAAATGATTTTTTTTTAAAAATATTTTAGATATAAGTAGAGGGCTCATGTCCCAATGTGATGCATATTTTTTTGTAATTTTTTTCCAAGTAAATAATTAATTATGAATTTTGTATTACAACTTTTTAAAAATATAAAACTAGTATGTTGACCACCTTAATTTGGTCAAAACTTCATGAAATTCATTTTTTAAAAATCCTATAGTATGTGAAGCATAGAATGTGACATGTTTTAGATTCAAAAAATGTGATACCGTTTTAAAGCTATAGATGTTTTCAATCAGCCTATCAATCAACACTTTAGTCGTAATTCAAATAGAAAATGAATAATAATTATTTATTAAATTCAAAGTAAAGCATAATTTATATTGGTGGAAAGCTAAGAATCTCCTTTAAAAGCCCTTTTTGTTTCATCAATTTTGGGTAAAAAAAGTCGTCAACCACATACCTATCATATCGCCACTTTTTGGCCCATTATGATCCTACATATACCTAATGACATGTTTTGACAATGGTCTAATCAACCCAAAGTGATATCACAAAATAACACTAACAAATAACCTATTTTTTTATCGTATAAATTTCACAATGACAGGTTTTGACAATGGTCTAATTGACCCAATATAGTATCATACAATAACAGTAACAAAATAACCTCAAGGTTACATAGCTAGAAATAACAAAGATGTACATTATAATAGCTATCGCCATCAAGGACAAAATTGTAATCTTCTAATAGCTCTTTGAAACCCTTAATAATTCACATAATAATTGAAATTAAACAGTTTACCCATTCTTTCTATATTTCACTTATATGAAAATCTAATTTCTTTCTTATTGTTTTAAACAAAACATGCTTACTAAAAGTTTCCAAAGGGGTATGAATGTTATTGCATACCTGATTATTGAAACAAAATACTATTTTTTTACCTAAAAGCGATCTTTGCCTTTTTTTCCTCTTCTCTGCTTTTTCCCACCCACATTCTATTTTCTCTTGCCTTCTTAATGCCCATCTTCCCTGCATTGAACTCCCCATAACTCCACCTTCCTTGATTTGAGCCCTCTCGAGAGGAATTAAATTTTGGTTTTGTTATTAGTTTTTTCCACTTAGAAGTGAAGTGCTTTGACATAGATGCTCATTAATGCATACAATCATTCCATGAGTTTCAAACAACTCATTCAAGCTTTCTTAACTTCTCCTTTTATAAAACATGTCATTGACAATGCTTAAATATTTTCTCTCTCTCTCTCTCTCTTTATATATATATATATAATTACATATGTAAATTGATCATTTATATTTTTAAAATATATTCAGATTAGCACAAGAATAAAGATTCATTATCGAACTTTCAATTTTATAAGGAAAAACATAGATTTTAGAATTTAAATATGTATAAGGTAAAAATAACCTTCCGACCACTTTTTAATTTGAACCAACATAATGGCGTTGAAACATACAAAACATCAGTCAAAATGATTAGAGGAGACAATACAACAAGATAAGAAAAATGATTATCAATCGCAACACTTCACACAATGACAATATTCTATCTCTATGAAAACATTATAACATAAAGTTGAACATTTCATACTGCCATTAGGGAAAGAATAATTCATAGAAATTTGCACAATCCTGCAATACTAAAGACAACTCACATGAATGAAGTATTCAAATAGCTTCAAACAAAATTTCACAATTAAGCAATCATGCAATGCATGGTGTGTTTGTGTGAGTTCTTAGTTTTTAGGGTGATCTTGGTTCTCTTCCCAGATCTTCTACTCTCTCTATGATACTCTACCTCTCAATCTTGGAGGGGAAGAACAATCTCTTGCATCCACTTTATCAATTGAAAAATTCAGTTAGTTTGATAATATACAAAAACATCAACATAAGCCATTAAAAATTAAATTTAACATTCCTTATCATTTATATGAAACCAATTTTTATATTGACATTAATCAAACTATATCAAATTGATATAATATTGAGTGTTAACATACTCTAATTGTTCAAAATTCAAGTTTTTAGGTTCATAATCAAAATACAAAACAAAAAAACATAGTATAGAGGGTTCCAAAATGGGATGTTAACAATTTAAAATGTTATTGTTGAGAACAACTAAATCAAGAGGGCATGAATGAGAAGGGACCGAATGGGATCTACTTCTAACAAGAGGAGGGAGCCCATCCCTAGCCCCACATGGAAAAAGCTCAAAAAATGTACTTGGGGAAATAGCCTCTCCCACCATCACTAGAACTTCCAAAGTTGACGCTTTCTTATTAGAAGACCTCCTAGGAATGAAAATAAGAAGGAAACCTTTCCATAGTCGATAGCATGAATCAACAAACTTAGAGACCCCACCATTCCTTCTTGCGGCATGAGTATGTAACATGCAAAATGGTCTATCTTCCCCATAATAGGCTTGGAGGTTGAACACATAAGAAAACTAGTAAACCTGGAGCCAAAGTTCCAAGATAGATTCTTCCATTCCTTCATAAAGGTTGCCATCCCACTTATTAATAATTTCACAAGACTTTGTACCATCATCCTCCTTGCCATCCCCTTCCTTTGTTGACACCAGAGTCCCATTAATCTCAAATTCAAATATTTTCTTCCCACTTCATTTCCTACTCCTTCCCTTCCTACTCTTTACCATTTCTATTATTGGAAAAAGGCTTGGAGAAATATTTTTTATTTATTTTTATTAAGGGTAAAAGTGGGAATTGATAGGGTTCCAACTCTTTTACATAGACAAGATTAGATGTAGCTTTCAAGATGAGAAATTAGCAAAGAGACAACTTGAAGGATCAACAGTAACAATCACACTCATATAGATGGGATAAAAAAAACACGACGTACCACCGAATAAAAATAGAGGAGACCAATAGACGTAGATATAGTCATGTGACATGAAGTCATGGAACTCTAAAGAGCCCTAAATAGTAAAAATAGCTCTACTTTTAGAATAATCGAAGTATATTACCTTCCTAGACATTTTCCTTTTTCTACTTGTTATCCAAAATTAGAAGAATGCAGAGGGCTCCATCCTTAAGTCCATTCAACTTTTGCACATCCAACTAACCTACAACCCATAAATAGAACTCATTGTCGATAATGTTTGCAAGTCACATGAGGGGGAAGAAAACCACATCTCAACCATTGTCATGATACACCACCTACAAGAACTCTAAAACCCCTCGCAATAGTGGGAGATGATAGAACAAACTTGGAGGCATTGATTCCTAACATCTCTTCTCAACAAAGCCCACCTTCTTAGCAAAATCATGTCAAGGCGCAAAAAATTTGCAAGCTTTTTGATAGAATTCTATCCACAAATCTATAAGCCTTTCTTCCTCCTCCTAATCCAAATAACCATTTCACGCATCTGCAAGTATCCCATCTACAACCCCCTAGCCATTGTCTTCTTCATCATCTCCATTTTCATCATCCTAGACCTCCTCAACCAAAAACTGTAGTCAATAGATTTTCCTACTCAATGCCGTCAATAAAAGTAATTATTTCTTTATTCAATTAAATTATTTCATACTATTTTTATTTAGAAATAAATATTTATTCGTGTAAGAACTTTTAGAAACAAATCCTTTACATATTCTTTAAACTAAAAGAGGATCCTTTACATATTCTTTATAAACCAAGTAACTTTGCCAATAAATCATTGTGGGCCCTACAATTATATACAGTCTTATCTCAAAATATTTTCAATCAATGTGAAGAGACAGATTTCAAATTTCAATCATCTCATATTGCTTTTCCTCTTCTTGAGAGATAGATGATTTTCTATCTTGACTGAGCCTTTCAATCAATCCTAATTCCAAAGGAGCTCGAGTCCTTGACATTACTTGGTGCTCTATCTTCATTTGTAGATTTAGTAATAATAAACGAACTAGATGCTCAACAAAGCTCATGAATCTACAAAAGATTTTTCTGTGGTTATTTGATCTTCAAACATGAGTTTTTTTCTCTTGTTGTTGTTCCACTAATCTTCTGTAAAGTCATATGTTCTATTTTCTGCAAAACCTATAAACAGAGGAATGTCACATTTTTTCAAAATAGAACTGTCTCTGAAGTTTTCATTTTGTATGAAATCTCTGTTGCATCTGCTCATACTTGCAAATTTTACTGTTAAAGGATTTTCTTCTGGATTGGCAATAGTTGTTTCAGTAACCCAGTAGTCTGCTGCTTCTGACCATAACCTGTAATGAGAGCCCAAAACATGTGTAGCAGGGGAAATATTCTGAGTTAATGAATTCAAATTCATGGTCTTGAAGGCTAATTTTCCAAAGAAACTCTAGAACATTATAAAGATTCAAAATTTACTGGGTTTAACTTATTGTGTATAGATTAATTTGGGAGATTATTTAAGGACGGATCATGAAGATAACAAGAAAGCCTAGCTTATAAATCTTAACTTCCTTGAAAACCAAACAAGAAGACATATAGAAATATAAATCTAAAGATTACTTTTGTAGTGAACTTTGACAGGCATGGTTATGTGTGAAATGAACACCCATTACAACTTTCAGTTCTCCCTGTCTGACTGATTGATGTAACAATTCACACATAAAGCATTCAAAGTGACAGGGAATTCATAGAGAACAATAGCCTCCATTTTAGCAAATATTGTCTTACTTCCCCTCTTCTTTCACAGCTCCTCATTTTTTTGTTTTTCCTCTATTTATTGCTTTGCCTCGGCCTAAATATAAAAACTGCAGTTTACATGATGCCTATAGACTGAATTCACAATGTCTATCCCCAATATCAAAACCCATTTGAGAGCTAAACCTAGAAGCAAAGAAGGAATGAGAAAAGAAGGGAATTTATAATCTTTTAGCCCTAAATCAGATGAAGAAATCCCTCACAATTTAAAAAATATTTGAACTCCAGATGGATAGATTATGTTTGTAAACTTATAAATTACAATTTATTATATCCTCATTCTTTTGCAGCCAAACTAGATGCCGACCCTACAAGACTTTTGATCACCTCAAGGCCAATCTGCTTCAGAGCACAACAAGCCAGACATGAAGGACTCTAAATGATTTCTGTGTTGTGAAGAATATAGTACCCAAATTTCCAAGCTAAAGTTTCTCTCAAATTCCATACAGATCCAAGCGGACCTTCTAAATCAGCTTTTTGATTGGACTATGTTACCAGCTTCCAGCAATTTTCCACCTCAAAGTCTTAGTATAGTATATTGATGATCAGGCAATATTTTACGGTTCTTGAAGGTGTAGGGTTTAAATGAAAGCTGAGTAAATGAATAGACCAGGCTAATGGTGACCATCAAAATTAAATTATTAAGTTAGTTTTTGTGTTTTTCTTAATTCAGGGTGAAAGGTAGGGGTTTTTTTAAAAGGATTTTAATTTTGTTTGTACAAAACAAGAAAGATATGTCAACGAAATCCAATCAATATCAATGAGTAGTAATGTAGGACAAGCAATAAAATGACTGAACACAAGAAACAAAGGATATATAGTCTATGAACCACAAAAGATCAGCCATATCAAGATGGTTGAAAATAAAAAACATTCCAAGGAGTATTGAACAACCCCTTCTAATAGATCCTTAGAAAAGTTTATTTCCTAGCTAGTCTCCCAGTTTTAAAGTCTCCCTTGAGGCAGAAAGAAGAAAAAGACTAAGCATGCCTCTCAATTTCATCATTCTTCTTTCTTCACTTGAACTAGGCAAGCCCTACATAACATTTGATGGTCTAGAAGCAACTTGGGTCTCCTTGAAACCCTACATTCCATCATTTTTTTCTCTCGAGCAATTCTTTGGAGATAGTCATGCTAATCTCTTTAATGGAAGGTTGATAAGAAATCACACGACTTTTTTTTCTCATAACAAGTTATGGTTGCATGTTGCTTAAGAATCTTGTCATAACATGACCCTCTCTAAAATGACAGTTACAAACCGCAAACGAATCTTTAAATATAATTTGTTACTTCTAAACATCTAATTTGAAGGATAAAAAGATCTCAAAAAAAAAAAAAACCTTGTCCAACAACAAAAATTTGATGACCACATCCACAAAAAAAAGCCCTAATCAAAGAATAACTAAGTTAAATGAGTAATATAATAAAATCTATAAAATGATGATTGAATATAAAACTCAACAATTAAATATGACATAAAATAATTGAATATAAAATTTGCCACTTATATGATGACAAAGAATATAAAATTTAGCAATTATATGATAATCATGACTTTTTCTTCTTTAACTAATTCTCCCTTTTGGTGTCAGATCACACATTCGCTTGAAAGCAAAATGAACTTTGCTAGGCATATGCAAATACTTTCAAAAGAATTCTATAAACAAAATTTACTTTTGAGTTTAAATAGGAGATGGGCATTTTCAATAGACAAAACTCCAAATAAGTTAAGTATAAATTTTGAAAATCTGTGAGAAGATATATCATAAAAAAACAAAAGGAATTGGAAAATAAGATTCTCAATTTGCATTGTAAGTCAAAGATTACCAAAAATCTCAAACACTTTTCCAACCACTCTCAAGTGTTAATTCCACACAACCATGTGATAAGGAATTCATTTTGTACATCCAATTTTGACTTAAATGGCTGTGCATTGGTAGTAAGCCACTTTCATCTCTGTCTTTTCTTTGCTTCCAAAACTTCTGGTCACTATATAGGGATGGGCAGGTAGTGTGTTTGAAGGAGATCCTCCCAATTGACTTCCATCAAGATTCTTCTAAATTTTATAATACTTTTAAAACTTAAGATTCTTCTGAATAGTCTTCCAAGATTTGCGGTATTTTTTAATTCTAAAGTCATATTTTATGGTTTGTGCACTACTTATGGATGTTTTTAAATAAGGTTTCATCTTTTTCCATGATATTAGATTTATTTTGATTATAAACAACAATTTATCTAATTTTATATATATATATATATATATATATATATATATTGCTGAATTACTGTGTAATCTAAATGTCAATTTAAAAACACACAGTTTAGATCCAAAACTTGTCTGATTATTCTATGGATTTCCAAAAAATCATACCAACTAATAATTTATCTCATTAAAAGTCATTTATAATTTATAATATACTAATTTTATAATTCTATCATATACTATTTTTCAACTAGTTTGAAAAAAACAATAATGTAGATGCAATCTATTTAAATAGTACACTTTTCAATGATCAAATAATTCATAATAATTTTGTATCTCGTCCCTACCAAAAATAATAAATAATTGTCCTACTTTCATTCGCCAAAATTTACCTTTGATCATTTAAAAACAACCAATACAAATGCAGTATTTGCAATAATAGATCTCTGTATCAAATCAGACATTCCTATCAAAGCATAATCCAAAAAATGTCAAAAAAAAAATACGTCCAAAAGATTGCCATGTTGTACAGAAGTTTAGAAGAATTTATGAAAATTTGAAAGGACAAATAAATAACTTTCCAGAACAACATAAACCTAAATTTTGAGATTTTTTTTAAGAAAAGTATTGAATGGCTGTACACTTCTCCACGTGAATGTTTGTTAACAATTGTGGAAGACAAAAGAATAAGACTGTTGAAAGCTGCACAAGGTTGACATGAAGGCCGTCCTCTGAAGATTTGATTCTCTCTACGTAGGCACCATATATTATTTGTTGGTGACAGTGATAGAATATCTTTTCACTTGAGAGTAATGAATACAATTAGTCATAGTCTAATCATTATTATTTGTTTCTTTTGTTGGAATTTTGAATTGATGAAATTTTCTATAGAGATTGATTGTACCAACATTTTGGTGTGACAGAGGATATCAGATTCTGTGGTATGTAATTTGTACGTTTAGTTATAATAATTGGAGCTATATTTGCTACTAGTAAATTTCTATAGGTTTTTTATTATCAGAATTATGCTGTTATAGAAAATAAAATGTATATTTTGATTTCATATAAATATGTTACTTTTGGTCTGTTAGATTTTATTAATTTAGATAAGGTTTTTTAATTTTGAGGTAATTTTAGGGTTACATCATATTTTTTGTTTTTATTATAAGAAGAAATTGGATAAACATGTCATTTTTTCAAGAGGAGAGAGCATCAAGAAGAGGATTGGAGGAAACCATTAAATTTAGTTGAAAAGACAGTTGTCGAGGAAAATTACCTTGTATTTTAAAAGTGGGGAAAATGTTTTGTCACTTCATCAATTTCTAAGCTTTTAGAGGCCAAAAGTCTTGTAATTGGAGAATTGTGATCTTTGATTGGATCATGAAGTACTAGTGAAATAAACCAAACCATCAATTTCAAGAAGACTAAGAATATAATTGTAAAACACTTCCTAATGATCATTTTCATAGAGTTTTCAATCAAGAGTTTTCATAGATTATGGACCCCATTCTTCTATTAGTCCAAGTATTTATAGAATCCCTTTTAGATCCACATCCATTGGCCCAACATTAAATATAAATTTAGTAAGATCGTTCATGTTCTCAGTATAGTTATTTATTTCCCCAAGCCTTTTAAAATGAAAGAGAGGATAATTAAAGTCACCAACAAGCATCCAAAACTTCTCCTTATTGATGAGTATAACTCATCCCACAGGAAATAATGAGTTGTCCTAGTGTTTGAAGCGTAAATATTTGAAAGGATTCAATGAATGTTGGAAGAAGATACATAAAATTTAGTTTCCAAACTATGTCTAGAATAATGTATCATTCCCCCATGAAGAAGATTCGTATTCCACATTTTGGTGATGCCTCTAGAAGCACCCATAAGGAGGTTAATGTAAATGTTAATGTTAGGATAGATACGGACATTGAACTCCCTAAAATAATCCTTGGACATTTTAACCTCCTAAATGAGAAATATGCCAAGTTTATTTTTCAACATATAAGTTTTCAAATAATACCTACTTATGGCTCAAATATTTAGTCCTTGAATATTTCATGATAAAATCTTCATTTACAATTATTATTGAAGGAAAACAAGTCCAATTTCTTTTTCTTGCCACTAACATTTTCTTTTTGTCTGGACTTGGATTTGGTTTCTTTCACATTAGGTTGACCTCTTTCATCCATACCTACATCTATTGTTTGTCTAACCTCCCTTTCGGAATGAGGATTTTTCCTAACTATAGAGGAACTACAATCATTAGAATCTAGAAAGGATGAGTCATACTCTTTTTCTCTCTTAATTTTTTTAGCATATACATGTTAAAAGGTTATAGCCTCCTTGAGAAACTCTTGACAAATTACTAGACCATCTATATTAGACCTACTTATCAAATTATTGCGCACAACCATCTCCATTTAGATCATCATCTCCCTTTATGTTTGTGGAGGGAAGGTCCATTGCTTCATCGAAAATAGACCCAACAAAAATCTCAATATACCCAACCAACTTTTTTTCAAAAGTAAAAATGTAAGGAGAAACTTCAAATACAGAGACAGTCTCACCAGAAACCAAGCCTTTCAATTTATTACTACTTTTTCTCTCAATGATGTTACCAATAACTATAGAAATATCATTTTCCTCTCAAACCATTAAGACAACAAACACATTATCTTCCTAAAAAAGATGTAATTCCTCAAGGATATATAATAAAACCAAGCTAATCATGGGGTATATAATAAAAACACATTATATGTTCTACCAACAATCTATTCATGGATATATAATAAAAACATATTTATCACGTAGAAATTTAGATCTATTAAACTTAAAAATAATAAATTTTTCAAATAATTTAAAATTGTTACTCTCGAATAAAGTATTACATTGTCCCACTAAGTTATTCCTCATATTTCCCCCAAATAATTTAAGCTTACTTAACACCTAAAAAAAATCTAAGCTTAACACCCAATTTCTACAATTAGATATTGTAGTGTGGAGATTACTAATATTTCAAAGGAGATTGAATTATTTATTTTAGAAAACCAAAATAATAATAATAGTGCAGGCGTAATTATTTAAATATTACACTTTTCAATGGTCAAATAATTCATAGTAAATTTATATCGTGTCCCTATCAAAAAAATAAAATTAACTGTCCTACTTATGATTGATGAAATTTACATTTGATTATTAAAAACAACCAATACAAATGAAGTATCTTTTGTGTAAAATCAAACATTCCTATCAAAAACAAAATCCAAATAAAAAAGAGAAGAATTTATGAAAATTTGAAATGACAAATAAATAACTTTCTGGAACAACATAAACCTAAAATTTTGAGATTTTTTTTCTAAAAACTGTTGAATGCCTGTACACTTCTCCACGTGAATGTTTGTTAAACAATTGTGGAAGACAAAATAATAGTTTGACTTGAAGGCCTTTTTAGATTAATCTACGTAAATAATCATTATTATTTGTTTTTTATGTTTGTATTTTGAATTGGCGAAATTTTATATAGAGAATGATTGTGCCATCATTTTGGTGTGACAAAGGATATCAGATTTTTGTTATGTAAGTTGTACGTTTAGTAATAAAAATTGGAGTTATATTTACTATATTAAATTTTCTAAAGGAGTTGGATAAAGATGTTTTTGTATTATCTTTAAAATTAGAGATCGTGTTTTTATTATTTAAAGGAGTTGGTCAAATATTTTAATTTTAGAAGGAAAGAGAGTCAAGAAGAGGATAATTGTCAAAAAAAATGATGTATTGTGAAAGAAAGTAGGGAATAAATTTTCTCAATTCATGAAATTCTAAGCTTTTATTGGTTAGAAGTCTTGTAAATGGAAAATTGTGATCTTTGATTGGGTCATGAATTGTGATCTTTGATTGGATCATGAAGTGTTAATAAAATAAATCAAGTCATCCATTTCAAGAAGACTAAGATTATAAATGTAAGACACTTCCTAACAATCATTTTCCTAGAGCTTTCACTCAAGAATATGGTTTGAAAAAAATATTTTAAGGGATTTGTATAGGCAGATTCATAGATTAGGTTGTGGGTGAGCCAAATGTTCAATGTGAAGTTGAATTCAACATATTATTCAAACCATAATTCTATAGATTATAGCAATACTATTAGTTCAAGTAAGGATTAGACATATAACTTCCTATATATGAATAAATTGATTTCAAAATCATTAGTGTTGTTATACAAAGTTTTGGAATTCTCATCTATATGTAAGCTATGATATCATAATCATCACCTACATAAGAAAAAAAAATCACAATTATTCTTACTCTATTAATCATCCAACTCTTTTCTAATATGTAAAATATATTTAAAATAATTTTAGATTTGTTCAATTAGATCTTCTAATTCTTTCAAAAAATATTATAATTTTAAACTTCACAATTGTACAAAATAAGTAGTTTACTAAAATATTTCCTAAGTTAAAGTATTCTTCTTGTTACTTTCTATAGTTTAGCTATTTCCTTCTTTCTATCATTACTGTTTTTATCAGGTAGATAGTTAATTCCCTGCTAGTCTTAGTTTCCTTACGTACTTTCTGTTCATATGGAGGCTAGTGCCTGAACAGGATGCCAATGTGTCATGTTATTTTCTATCTTCTACATTGGTGTCCTCTAGCAAAGAGTTGCCTAGGTCATAGTTTAGGCTCGAGAATTTTCTCACTTGGTTTTATAAACCTCTCGGGTTGATAGAAGGATAGTGGAAGATCAACTTCCCTTCGTTTTCACCCTCCTAAAACATTAAACTTACCTAAAACAATCCTTAGCATGAGGTAGATTAGGATAGTTGATCATTCTAGACCCTCTTGTGACCTGGTGTCTGGAGCGGTTGGTCCCCCTCCTCTACACAAGCCTCTTCCAATGTATCAATTGGAGAGAGTTGTATTAGAGGGAAGAGGAAATCAACTAAGAAAAATTCAATCATAGGGTTAATGAATGTGCAAAAACATGAGCAAGCTAATGATGGAGTAGCTAAATTCTTTTATTCACATGCTCTTCCATTTCATTTGGCAAGGTCACCTTATTTCAAAACTATGGTGAAAGAAATATTGATAGTTGGACCAGGCTGTTATGCCCCCCTTGAGAACATAGATTGTGTACCTCCCTCCTTTACAAACAATATTCAAAAGCTACCATGATCATGGAGGAGATGAGGAAAACATGGATTAGGACTAGCTATTCCATTGGCATGGATGGGTGGACTAATATTCGACATAGGCCACTCATTAATGTTATTGTTACATTTCCTATTGGTTCATACTTTCGTCAAGCTATTGATTGTTCTAGGAAGCTTAAGGATGATGATTTTCAATTTGGAATTTTGAGGGAGGCCATAGAGGAGGTTGTGTTTTCTAATGTTGTGCAGGTTGTGATAGATTCAACTTGTGCTTGTAAGCTAGTTGGTTTGATGATTGAGAGTGCTTACAAACATATTTTCTAGACTCCATGTTGCATACATGCTTTGAATAATTCTTTGAAATACATTGGAAAAATAGATTAGGTGAAGCCAACAATTGCAGAGGCTAGAGACATATAAATGTTTGTATGTAACCATCACACTTCACTTGCACTATTTTGGACTTATTCAAAAAAAGAATTCTTCAAACCAGTTGAGACTAGATATGCTAGCTACTATATTTTGTTGGAGAGGATGTTGGAGGTCCAAGATGCTCTATAAGCCATGGTTGTTTGTGGAGATTGGAAAAGGTGGGCTCTATCGAAGAAAAATGAAGGAAAGGCAGTGAGAGATAGAGTATTTAATGAAACTTGGTGGGCCACTATCAAGTAAGAAATATGAAAATTTAAATTGTTTTGAATTTTTTACACTTTGTTTTACTTTGTATTTTAAAAGTTCTAATATTTAATTTTTTGCTTGTAGGTATATTTTCTCTTTCATATCACAACTGTGGGGGTAATCCAGTATGTAGATACAAACTCTCCTAGCTTGGGAGAGATATATGAGACTTTTGATAGCATATTTGACCAAATGAAGCAAGCTATTCATCAAAAGGATCCAAAGTTGAAATTTTATGAGGACCATATTAGGCCTATTGTGACAAAGAGGTGGAACACAATGAATACCCCTCTTCATATGCCCTTAATCCAAAGTGGTATATACCTAGACCTGGTTGAATGCTTCCTTTTGAGGATGATGAGGTGATAGAGGGGCTTACAACAACCCTTCGTAAAATGTATACCAATGAGCAGGAAACCATTCTTAGAGAGCAGTGGCTAATTTTTTTTATCTTTAAGGTCCTATATTCAGCAAACCAGAGGCTAGGATGGATAGGGCCACCATTGCATAGAACAACCCCATTAGATGGTGGAAATTTCATGGGAAGGATACACTAGATTTGAAATAACTTTCCATTTGTTTGCTCTCATAGATTGTTAGTTCCTCTACTGTAGAGATGAATTATTCCATCTATGGTTTCATCCACTCCATTAAGAGAAACAAACTTACTTCAAAATGAGCTAAGAAATTAGTTGTAGTTCATAGTGCCTGGAGACTTCAGGACCAACAGACTACTAAGTATTTGCAGACTCCAACAACACAATGGGATGTTGATCCTGAGGATGTTAGGAAAATTGATGAGGAGGAGGTGCAACCAAGATTGGTTGGGCTACCATTAGATGATCCACTTTTTCTAGAGGATGATAGTGAGTAAGATAGTTCCAAGTATTTGGATATTCATAGCCCAAATGAGGCTTAATTTCATAGACTGTTCTATTTAGTATTTAGATTTTCATGTTTGAACTTTGAGACTTCTGGATACATGTTTGAGACATTTGGATATTAATAGACCATGGTTTTATTGATGTTTGAGAATGTTGTTATAAATTTTATAATGCTTTAATGACATTTATTATGTTGTTATACTACTGCTCTCGCGATTTATTTACATATTGATAATGTTGTTATCAATTATTAATTTATTGACATATCTCTCTCTTCACCTCTCTCTCTATAATATATTAATAAATTTTGAAAAATCTATATATATATATATATTATATGTCGTTGTCCCCTACCGTCCCCTAAAAATGCCCCCCTAGGAAACGTCTCGAAAACATGTCCCCTGCTATCTCCCCATCCCCATCCCCGAAACGCCATGGAACATAGGGAATACTTCATACTTGGTAGGTCCAAGATATCTAAATGGTCAATAGTTCTCTATTTCCTTATATCCCAAAGTCTTACCACATTGATTTTGGGCCCGACATCAACAAACTTTCCAATGAGGGCATTGTGAAACCTATAGGAATGTGACTCCACAATACAGTCGGGACATTGATCTATGTAACAATCCCACTAGTTCATTAAGAGGGAAAAACATAGTAAAAACATATTTTAAATATAGAATGTAATTAAATAGTAGAAAAATTACCAAATTAAAGATAAGTAAATTCATTTCTATAATAGTAATCATATTCACTATCATTAAATTTTAGTGAACATTCTTTTTTTCTACAATTGAAGACAAGATAATAATTGAGTACTTTCTATTACAATTATTCTTAAGTAATTCCATTATTCATTACATAGTATCAAGAATATAATATATTCAATGTCACTATATGGATCATGTGAAGTACAATGTTATCAATGATGGTACAAATTCAATTGAAATAAATAGTGTTGTCTTTAATAGACCAAGTTTTTAGCATCTCAATTGCAAGAGGGAAAGGATCATCTAAGTTCTTTTCACAAACCAACAACCCACTAAGTATCACCTTGTAGGAAGTGGCCCTACCCTTCATGATGGTAGAAGATCCAATAGACTTCATAGATTGCCATGCCATCTGAGAACTTGTGTTGTGTACTAATACAAATAACTCAGAATATAGTTCTAGATACCCTCTAGCTAAGTATGATATATTTAATTAATATTTAACTTTAGTCACAGTGAATCGACAATGCAAATAGTGATTTTTCATTACTTTCGCCAAATATTTATAAATAAATAAATACATTTTATAACAAAATATGCATGTTGTATGTTCACACACATCTTTCTCAAACTAGTTATCAACAATAATTGTTTCATATACCATAACAAGGAAAATCAACAGACATTTCCAATTTAATAGAATATTTAATTTATTCTTTGAAGGTCTCATGTTATCAAGATTAAATCATCATATACCTATTATTTTACATTTATACAAATCAACATTCATATATGTATGGTTGTACACAAAGTCTGAAAATTTATAATTGTGGTACTACATTTGAGAAAAAATAACATATGATTATTCTATCATTACTAACAAAATAACCTCTTCGTTACATAGGTAGAAATAATAGAGATGGACATTATAATAGCTATGGCCACCAAGGCCAAAATTGTAATCTTCTAATAGCTCTTTGAAACCCTTAATAATTCACTGTAATAGTCGAAATTAAACAGTTTACCCATTCTTTCTAAATTTCACTTATATGAAAATATATTTTTTTTGTTATTGTTCCAAACAAAAGTATGCTTACTAAAAATTTCAAAAGGGGTATGAATGATATTGCATAACTGATTATTGAATCAAAATACTATTTTTTGAGCTTAAAGTGAGCTCTGCCTATTTTTCTTCCACTTCTCTGCTTTTTCTCGCGCACATTCTATTTCTCTTGCCTTCTTAATGCCCGTCTTCCCTGCATTGAACTTCCCATAACTCCACCTTCCTTGATTTGAGCCCTCTAAAGAGGAACTAAAGTCTAGTTTTGTTATTCGTTTTTTCCACTTAGAAGTGAAGTGCTTTGATTAAAGTCTGGTTTTGTTATTAGTTTTTTCCACTTAGAAGTGAAGTGCTTTGACATAGATGTTCATAAATGCATACAATCATTCCCTTTGAGTTTCAAACAACTCATTCAAGCTTTCTTAACTTGTCATTGACAATCATTAAATCTTCTCTATATGTGTATTTACATATATAATTACATATGTAAATGATCTTTTTTTTAAAAAAATATATTCAGATTAGCGCAAGAATAAAGATTCATTATTGAACTTTTAATCTTACAAGGAAAACCAGATTTTAGAATTCAAACACGAATAAGATAAAAATAACCTTCCTACCACTTATTAATTTTAACCAATATTATGACATTGAAACATACAAAATATCAGTCAAAATAATTAGAGGATGCAATACAACAAGATAAGAAAAATGATTATCAATCGCAACACTTCACACAATGACAATATTCTATCTTTATGAAAACATTATAACATAAAGTTGAACATTTCATACAGCCATTAGGGAAAGGAATAATTCAAAGAACTTTGCACAATCTTGCAATACTAAAGACAACTCACATGAATGAAGAATTCAAATAGCTTCAAATGAAATTTCACAATGAAGCATTAATGCAATACATGGGGTGTTTGTGTGAATTCTCAATTTTTAGGGTGATCTTGGTTCTCTTCACAGATCTTGTACTTTCTCTCTAGGGATACTCTACCTCTCAATTTTGGAGGGGAAGAACAATCTCTTGCATCCACTTTATCAAGTCGAAAATTTAGTTAGTCCAATAATACACAAAAGTATCAATGTAAGCCATTAAAAAATAAATTTAACATTCCTTATCATTTATATGAAACCAATTTTATATTGACATTAATCAAACTATATCAAAATGATATAATATTGAATGTTGACATACTCTAATTGTCCAAAATTCATGTTTTTAGGTTCATAATCAATATACAAAACAAAATAACATAGTATAGAGGGTTCCAAAATGGGATGTAACAATCTAATTGTTGAGAACAACTAAATTAGGAAGGCATGAATGAGAAGGGACCAAATGGGATCTACCACTAACCACATCAGCCTAGGATTTCCCAACCAAGTTTCATCTCTTTAAATGTAGGCATCCCATATGAAATATCTCCATCTATCAAAAATAGGAAATCCATAGAACCCTTATCAAGAGGAGGGAGCCCATCCCTAGCCCCACATGGAACAAGCTCAAAAATTGTGTCCAAGGAAATAGCCTCTCCCACCATCACTAGAACTTCCAAAGTTTGACACTTTTTTATTAGAAGACCTCCTAGGAATGGAAAGAAGAAGGAAACCTTTCCATATTCTGTGACATGAATCAACAAACTTAGAGACCCCACCATTCCTTCTAGCAGCATGAGTATGTAACATGCAAAAATAGTCTATCTTCCCCATAATAGTCTTGGAGGTTGAACACATAAAGAAAACTAGTAAACTTTGAGCCTAAGGTCCAAGATACATTCTTCCATTCCTTTATCAAGGTTTTCATCCCACTTATTAACAATTTCACAAGACTTTGTAACATTATCCTCTTTGCCATCCCCTTCCTTTGTTGACACCAAAGTCCCACTAATCGGAAGTTCAAATATTTTCTTCCCATTTCTTTTCCTACTCCTTGCCTTCCCACTCCTTACCATTTCTATTATTGGAAAAAGGCTTGGAGAAATATATTTTTAATTTTTTTTTTATTAAGGGTAAAAGTAGGAATTGATAGGGCTCCAACTCTTTTACATATACATGATTAGATGTAGCTTTCAAGATGAGCCATTAGCGAAGAGGCAATGTGAAGGATCAATAGTACAAAGGTTGTAAACCGATTGTAACAATCACACCTCATATAGATGGGATAAAAAAAAAATAGGACATACCACCCAATAAAAATAGAGGAGACCGATAGACATAGATATAGTCATGTGACAAGAAGTCATGGAACTCTAAAGAGGCCTAAACACTAAAAATAACTCCACTTTTAGAATAATCGAAGTATATTACCTTCCTATACATTCTCCTTTTTTCTACTTGTTATCCAAAATTAGGAGAATGCATACAACTCTATCCTTAAGTCCATTCAACTTCTACACATTCAACTAACCTACAATCCTAAATATAACTCATTGTCAACAATGTTTGTAGGTTGCATGAAGGGGAAGAAAACCACATCTCAACCGTTGTCATGATACACCACCTACAAGAAATCTAAAACCTCTCACAATAGTGGGAGATGATAGAACAACTTTGGAGGCATTGATTCCTAAGATCTCTTCTCAACAAAGCCCACCTTCTTAGAAAAATCATGTCAAGTCGCAAAATATTTGCAAGCTTTTTGATGGAATTCTATCCACAAATCTATAAGCCTTTCTTCCTCCTCCTAATCCAAATAACCATTTCAGTCATCTGCAAGTATCCCCATCTACAACCCCCTAGCCATTGTCTTCTTCATCATCTCCATTTTCATCATCCTAGACCTCCTCAACCAAAAACTGTAATCAATGAATTTTCTTACTCAATGCCATCAATAAAAGTACTATTTTTATTTAGAAATAAATATTTATTCGTGTAAGAATTTTTAGAAACAAATCCTTTACATATTCTTTACACTAAAAGAGGATCCTTTACATATTCTTTATAAACCAAGTAACTTTGCCAATAAATCATTGTGGGCCCTACAATTATATACAGTCTCATCCCAAAATATTTTCAATCAATGTGAAGAGACATATTTCAATCATCTCATATTGCTTTTCCTCTTCTTGAGAGATAGATGATTTTCTATCTTGACTGAGCCTTTCAATCAATCCTAATTCCAAAGGAGCTCTTGAGTCCTTGACATTACTTGGTGCTCTATCTTCATTTGTAGATTTAGTAATAATAAATGAACTAGATGCTCAACAAAGCTTATAGTCATGAATCTACAAAAGATTTTTATGTGGTTGTTTGATCTTCAAACATGAATTTTTTTCTCTTGTTGTTGTTCCACTAATCTTCTGTAAAGTCATATGTTCTATTTTCTGCAAAACTTGTAAACACAGGAATATCACATTTGTTCAAAATAGAATTGTCTCTGAAGTTTTCATGGTGTATGAAATCTCTGTTGCATTTGCTCATACTTGCAAATTTTACTGTTGAAGGATTTTCTTCTGGATTGACAATAGTTGTTATTTTTTCAAGAGGAGAGAGCATCAAGAAGAGGATTGGAAGAAACTATTAAATTTAGTTGAAAAGATAGTTGTCGAGGAAAATTACCTTGTATTTTAAAAGTGGAGAAAAAGTTTTGTCACTTCATAAATTTCTAAGCTTTTAGAGGCCAAAAGTCTTATAATTGGAGAATTGTGATCTTTGATTGGATCATGAAGTGTTAGTAAAATAAACCAAGCCATCAATTTCAAGAAGACTAAGAATATAATTTTAAAACACTTCCTAATGATCATTTTCCTAGAATTCAAGAGTATAATTTTAAAAAAAATAGTGTAAGGGATATTTATAGGTAGATTCATGGGTTAGGTGATCGGTAATTCAAATGCTTAATGTGAAGTTGAATTCAACATATTTTTCACACCATAGTTCAACATATTTTTCAAACCATAGTTCAATAGATGATAGAATACTATTAGTTTAAGTAAGAGTTAGATATATAGCTTCCTATATATAAATACATTGATTTCAAACTTGTTAACTTGTCTTTATAGATAGTTTTGGCATTGTAAGTTTAAAATTATATATTCTTTTATATTATAATTTTTATATTTTAAAACAGATGAAAATGAAGAACCCTTAGTTATTTTGGGTTGTAGAAGGAAGTAGCAAGTAAGAAGTTAGTTACTTCTTGCATTGTTAAGGAAAGTCCACATTAAAATAAAATTGTGTTAGTTTTCAATTTCATTGGTGTTATGCATAATTTATGAATATTTGTTCATTTCAATTGTCTTTTAGATTTTTCCAGCAAACATAACTTGACTATATACATATATATCACCTAAAAAGGACTAATATATTTTTATCTTTCCATTTTATCATTATCTTCATCGATTTTTCTATCTATATTAATTAAATATTTTTAATTATTTAATTAAAAGCTAATAACCCATCTTTTTATTTATAATCATTAAATCATTTATAATTATTTTAAATATCATATCCACATTAATGAAATAATTTTAATTATTTAATTAAATTATTGTTTTATCATTTTCTCTCCAATATTTTTTTTTAATAAAAGGGCTAAAAACTTTATTGAAATTTAGAAAAGAGCATTACATAATTTATCCAAGGGCCAAGGTCCCAAGAACCCACAAGAAACATCATCATCCTTCACCATTACCATCCCCATCCTCGACAAGAATCCTCTCCAAATCATGACGAAGCTCATGGGAAACCTGCTCCCACTCGTCAATCGTCTAGCCATCGATATGCTCAGAAGCCAACTTAGCCAAACAATCTGCTACCCTATTCCACTCTCTTGGAATATGGACAAAAGACACCATCTCCATCAAAGAACTAATTTACAGAATCTGCTACACCATCATAGCTAGCTGCCAACTAACATTAGACACCTTTCGTTCATTTATCAAATTAATCAAAAGGTCCTGTGAATTAGATTCATAGATATCCTTGTGTCACCCTAAAGCATAAGCCCCCTCAAGAGCGTAGAGGATCGCCAAACCTTCCATAAGGTTGATAGACTGCATCCCTTCATGAATAGAGAAGAAGAAAATCACTGAACCCGAAAAATCCCTATCAATCCCTCCAATCCCAGCAAGCCTAGGATTGCCTCTTGAGGAACCATTAGTATTGATCTTCAAAATTCCAACCGGGAGGGGC
This sequence comes from Sequoia sempervirens, assembly GCA_007258455.2. Lineage (NCBI taxonomy): Eukaryota > Viridiplantae > Streptophyta > Pinopsida > Cupressales > Cupressaceae > Sequoia > Sequoia sempervirens. The sequence continues at coordinate 27,431 of VDFB02202228.1, forward strand.
AGCCACCTACCCACCCTTTGAAATTTCTTTTTCACTTGAATTCCTCTCCTGACACAAGTAGAAGCCAAAGACAATCGCTGGATCCCTAGTCTATCCACCATCTCAGCATCCCCTTTCTCTAAAGGAAACACCACATCTCACTTGGCTTCCACCATATCCTAAATCATACCCCTAATACTTTGCCAAACTTGCTGAATCAACATCTTTTCACCATGAAATATTGTACGATTTCGTTCCAACCAAATCTACCATAGCATGAAGGTAGGCCCAACATACCACACATCCTGCAGGAAAGATGTCATAGAAGGAGGTCTACCTAAACTACTCCAAAAATCCACTAGGGAGGAAGCATGAACACATGGGATTTTCCAAACTCCCCACCAAAGATGCCAAAGCTACAAAGGAAAGGAATAGTAGAAAAACAAGTGAGAAGAGTCCTCCTCCCTAGCCCTACGTAAAACACAAATAGAAGGGCCTTGGAATCCCTGCTTCCAAATATTATCCCAATTCAAGCACCTATTCCAAGCCAAAGTCAAAATAAAGCAATTACACTTTGGCCAAGAGAACTTGTTCCACACTCTCTTCCACCAGTGAACCTCCACCATGTCCAACCTATGAGATAACAACACCTGATATCCAGAAGCAATAGTATAGACACCCTTAGGATTAGGAGACCAAGAAAGAACATCCCCATCTTGGAGGGAACTACAATGTCTACTGGAAAGGATATTGTGCAGCTCAGCACACTCCTCCATACCAACATTAGGCCACTCATCAGGATTCTTCCATCTCACCATCGGGTGATCCCACAATAGTGGTTTACAATTTTTGGCCAAACTAGACACTGAAATAATTTTTTTTAACTAAATCTTCACTTTCGGGCACCTATAGCGACTAAACCGTGAGGAATTTGAAGATGATGCAAACTAGAGTTTCATGACATTTTGTCTATAGATTCTAAATATATTTTTTTCAAAATTTTTGGAATCAGATTACACTTCTTTTTCCATCTCCCTCAAAAACTAGTTTTTTTTAGAAAACAACATTTTTAAAAAGTGACACTCACTATATAACGTAAAACTTTTTTTCCATGAAGGATAAAATTCTAATTCTTTCGAATTTAGATTTGTAACTTCGATATCTAGTGCTTCCACTTGGTTAGAATTTTTTTATTGAATATTTTTTCTTTAATCAAGTTTCGAAGTCAAACCAATTACAATTCAGACATACATGACTGTATAATGCGTAACATTTTTTGTATGTATTGAAATTCAATTTTTTTTGTTGGATCAAGGACTTTAATATTTGGTGCACTCGTATTTTTCAAAAATTGGTTTTGATAATCTGCTATTTTTCCACATGTGCAAAAAAGAGAGCTTGATTTTCGGTGAAAAACCTACATTCACAAGAAATAAAAAATAAATATAATATTAAAATTAAATTTATTTAAAATTATACATTTTGGGAAGCTTATAATAAGGACTACATACTTTAAAAAAAAAAAATTTAAATGAATTCATTTGATCCCCCAAAAGGTAAATCAAAAGTGGTTTTTTATCAGCATTTTGATAGGTGTAAAGGAGACTATGCTATAGGTATGGTTTAAAACTAGTGGGGTTCTATCCAAGGGGGTTTGATCTAAGGTAGTTTGATCAAACCCTCTTCACTTGGAATGCTTTAAATGGAACTTTTTAAGGCTTAAATCATTATATTTTCTAAAAATATGTGATTTCAGCAAAAATTAGAATCTCCCAAAAGTTGTAAATTAGCTTTGTGGGATCACCCCACCACTAACTAACCACGAGAAGATAAGGACTTAAAGTCACTCACCCTTGACCATCCAGCCTCAAGGAACCTCTGGCACAGAGTCAACAAATTCAAAAACTGAGAAACAATGGGAGGAAAACCATCCCAAGAATCAGACCAAAAATGAGCCTTCGTCCCCCTTTTGCAAATTCAAAATAAGCCATCCTTGATGAGCATAACCCCTTTCTTGAGCATACCCCAAATCACCAAACCTCTCCCCACCAGGGGACACCGAGGAATGTCCATCTGTGGGATCCCCAAGAAATACTTATGAGATAATATCTTGGCCCAGAGTTGATCCTGCTCCACACACCACTACCAATACAATTTAGCAACCAATGCCACCCCAGACAACTTGATGATTGCCTTAACCCAAGACCACCAAACTGCTTCGAGCTATAAACAATATCCCATTTGACAAGGTACCATTTAGAGGACAACAAACTGCTAGCCCATAATAACTACCTTGCAACATAATCAAATTCCTTAACAAAACCCAATGGGGCCACTTGAATCATACATTTGTAGATGGGGAGAACCTGCACCACGAAATTGAGCAACTGTTCAAACAAGACCCACAAAAGACAAGCATCTATGGGTCCAATGATTAACTTTCACATTAAATTTTTCTAGAATATTCTACCAAGAATCTGTGGGCAACCTTCCAATAGAGATAGGAATACCAAGATAGGTCAAAGGGAGAGCCCCAATTTGAAATCTCAAGATATGAGAAATCTTCCTCTTAATGGGTCCCAGAGTATTGAAGAAAAAGATGTAGGATTTATCTTCATTAATCAATTGACCTGAGGCAATAAGATAAACATCCAACACCTTGCGCAGATTTGAAGCTTCCCTAATTGTAGCCATACCCATCAAAGTAGTGTCATCCACAAACTACAAATGAGACTATGGTGGTAAACCACCTCCCCATCTCCAACCCTGAATGATATCCAACTCCACATTCCTTCTCATCAAACGTCCCATACCTTCAACAAGAAGAATAAAAAAGTAAGGAGAGAGGGGGTCTCCCTGACGCAAACCCCGAAAGGTACCAAAAAGCTCAGAATGCTCACCATTTATTAACACAGAGAAGGAAACCGAAGTAACACAACTCATAAACCATTCAAACCACTCATCCCCAAAACCAAAAGCACCAAGAACCTTTTGAAGGAAGGACCACCGAACTCTATCATATGCCTTAGCCATATCCAAATTAATGAACATCCCCTTATCTTTGGAGCTGGCCATAGAGTGAATGGTTTCTGTTGTGATAACCACCCCATCCAAAATTTTTTGACCCACAAAAAAACACTCTGTTCCTCAGAGATTAGCACTTTAAGCCACTTTTTCAACCTATCAGCAATCAATTTAGAGATAATTTTATAAATCACATTGTAAAGAGAAATAGGACAAAATTTAATTAACCTATCTGCTCCATCACACTTGAGGATGAGAGCAAGGAAGGTAGAATTCAAAGCTCGTAACATCTGCTTATTCGACTGAGACTCTTACACAACTGCTAATAAGTCCAATCCCATAATTCTTGAAAGAACTCAATTGGGAAACCATCAGGGCCTGGAGCTTTCCCCTTCATCTGAAACACAATCCCCTCTAGCTCTTCAAGAGAAATATCACTCATAAGATGCTCATTCATCTCCCTTGAAACCAAAGAAGCAATACACGAAAGGATCTAAGCTTCCTCATTAGAACCCCCTTGCGAGTCCTCCTTGAAGAAAGAAGCAAAATACTGCATAGCTTCACTCAATATTTCATGAAATGAGGAAAGATGCTCACCCCTAGCATTCACCAAAATAGAAATAGAATTTCCATGTCTCCTAGCTTTCACTGAATTGAAGAAGAAAGCAATACTTTTATCTCCTTCTTGAAGCCACTCAATCTAGGCCTTTTGTTTCCGATAAATTTCCTCCAATAGCTTACACTCCTCTGCTACTTTCAAGGCCCTAGCCTCTTCTGGAAGTAGATCTTCAATCACCCCATCCTCCCTGATCATCCTCGTAATACCATCCAACTCAGCCTAAACAATAGCCTTAGCATGGAATTTTTTTCCAAAGCATTGTTAATTCTAGTCTTGAAGTTGATATTTGACAAATTGAAGTAACTTAGCAAATGTATACATTTCCATAGAATAGGTAGTTCTACCACACCTCCACCATTCAACAACATAAACATGGAGAGAGGTGTCACACATCCACATAAGCTAGAACTTGAATGAAGGAGACCGAGGCACATGAGTTGAAGAAATAACAAGCTTGATAGGATAATGATTTGAGCTCCTCCAATCCAAAATTTTAGAGCTAGAAGACCAAAAACCACCAACCCAGTAACAGGAAACCAAAAAATGGTCAAGTCATTCTGCAATGCAATTCTTCCCAACCCTCTGATTATTACAAGTAAACTGGCCATTATTGGGCTTGATATCAACAAGATTTACAGCTGAGATGTTATCCTGAAGTAGCAACACAGAGGGATCCAGCCTCACAATACCACCCCGCTTCTCAACCAACTCAGAAATAGCATTGAAATCCCCAACCATAATCCATGGATGGCAAGGAACCATGCTTCAAACAAACCTGATATGGGACCACAAAATTTGCTTACCTTGAATCTCAATAGGCGCATGGATATTAGAGAAGAGTATAGAATCCCCTATCTCAAAACAAGAAGAAATCATGGAGATAGAATACTTAAAGGGCATCCACCAAAAAGGGCAGATCCTCTGAGGATTCCATAAACAAGCCACTCCCCCAACAGACTGATGAGCATCAATGCACTTGCACTCTCCACTCCCCCACAACTCAGGGATCAAACCAAACATACCCTCAACTGATAACTTAGTCTCCTACAAGAAAAGAACATCAAGATATTGCCTTCTAACCAAATCACGAACAACTTTTTGTCGAGGAACACTGTTCAAGCCCCTTACATTCCAAGATAGAACAATCATTTAAAGGGGCTCGAAAAATTAGAATCCAAAGTCTTGGCAGACCTTGACTCCACCAAAGTTTCCCTTGTTAAATTAATCTTTTCCATATCCTTTTTTCTACCAAGCTTGGAAGACTTCTCCCCCATGCCTTTTTTTGGATCCTTTTGATGAAGACCTGTTGACGTTCCGAATGGCACAACAACAGTTAAACAGAATATTGCTATTTTGTTTCTCCTAAAAGAGAAAGATAACACATGGATATCTTAGCTCCCAAGGTCTTTATAGTTGGTTCTCAACTGTGTTGATGTCCCTCAGTGGTCAATGTAGCAGTAATGTTCAAGGGGCCTACTGGTGTTGAGCTTCTGGATCGTTCTAAGATCAAGCATGAATTTAAACCTATTCTAACCAGGGTTTTTAAAGAAATAAAAAAAGATAGATCAGGGCTTTGAGATAGTAAAGAATGACACTTCATCCGAATTAACTAGACCTATCACCTTCCAAGGAATTCCTAACTAAAACTGTAGAACGAAATTAACTTGTGACTAACACAGTTTCATTCATTCACAGTGCTGATTTCAACAACAGATTGCAAGTTACCATTTAAACCAAACATAAAAAAAAAATCAAACCTCATTCCTTGAAAGCTTCTTAAATCAGATGATTAATTCAAGACAAAGACCATCCTGGAACACAACATGAAGTAGATTAAGATCTGGTTGCTTCTACTGTTAGTGAGACATATAAGCAACATTTACAAATTTGGCACAATCACCAGTGTATAGAAAATCTGTGGCTCCAAATTGTTTCCATTTACACTAAGAAAACTGAAAGATACATTAGTCTTCTAATTAATCTAACTCCTAACTACCAATTATACTCTACCCCTAGAAGCCCTAACTGTACAAGTTCTCTATCTACCACTTTCTAACCTTTTACCAAGAGGTAAGAATGGCTTATATATAGAATGCACCAAAAGAATGCGTTGTCCCCCTACTGTCCATGCTGATGAAAGATTTCTATCCTCAGAAGAAGCCTTCAGATCTTTTGTAGCTGTAGCATTAACTCCTATGTCTCTATGTCCATACTCGAAATCCCCCTAAAATCTGCCTTGAATGCTCCAAAATATCACCATTAATACTGATTTGTCTCTGCCAATGGTCACTACAGCTGTCCCTGTCAGTCATAGTTTCTTCGTTCTACTGGTCGCCTTCATGCTCTAGACTCTTTGCACATTGACCATCTTCTAGAAGCACCATCAGCCTCTTTAGACCTTCACATTATTACCTGAGCCGATCCATCACCCCTTTAGTCTCAGAATGAATCCATCTCACTTGCATTCTATTGGTCTTCTTTCATAAGAATAGTCAATCGGTCAAAGGGGCAATGAGTCACTCTTTTAGTTTCCTCTGGTTGATCGGGCATATGCCATGTGAGCTTCATTAGGCGGTCAAAAGTGGTCCACCATGAATCGCATGTTGGTGAGACACTCATCGTGTCTCCCCGATGTGATTTCATCTCATAATAGTTATCAGAATAGCACGGACCAATCAATGAGACCCTTCGTCGAGCTTCAGAAGTCACATCGAGCTTATTTTTATGTCGAGAAGACAATCCTGCTTCGGGGAGACCTTACCCTAAACTCCTCTTCTCTTACCGAGCCTACCTTGTTATCGACAAGACTCCTTACTGTCGGCCAGAGGTTACGGCAAGTTATCCTCGATTATACCGATGTTTCTTTCATTGGGAAATCCATTGTTGTCAGTGTGACCCTTTCGTGTCGGTGAAACCTCATAGCGAACCCCATTCATTCTCCCCGAGCTGTTTCTTCCTCTCTGGGCTCGAGCTCTTTTCCTTTTCGGTAAGACTTTGGTGTAGTCACCTAGACCTCCCAGTGACTTCCTCTTTTCTCCCCACTCGCTCACTTTTATCAGCTAGACCAACTCCCTTCACTGAGACCTTTCATTGAATTCTCTTTACTCTCACCAGGCTCACTTTGTTTTGGCAAGACTCCTCATTCTTAGTCAGACATTATAGCAAAGGGGGAACCCTTCAGCGAAACCCTTAACAGTTGGGGAGATATCACCCCGAAACAAATCCATCTCGTCAAACTCAAATTTCATATTGGTGAGACCCTCAAGCTTCGGCCAGACCTCCTGCCAAAGGAAAAATTATCGCCGAGCTCAGACCATTGGTGGGACCTTTCTCTGTCAGGGAGACCTATGGCGATATCCCTTTTGTGTCACCAAGAACCTAGCACATCACCCAAGTCCATGCCGATGGAGAACCACTTTCCCTGAAGACAAACCCTTTTCAACAAGAGTCTCCTATGTTGGTAAGACATCTTACCAAACTTATTCCATTCTCCCCGATGACAACCTTCTTCGGCGTGACTTCCTGGGTCGGGGAAACTGCAAGACCTCACATCGATATACCCCCTTTTGTGCCTTGTCGGCGAGACTGAAGATTTCACTGAGACTTTCTGGTGAAGAGAAAAACATCCCACCGAAATACCTTCTCCCTATTGCTGGTCGGGGAGACATAAAGGCTTCAGTGAGAGCTTTCTCTGAAGGAAACTTTTCATGCCGATGGGAAACTCCTAAGCGCCGAGATGATGACTGATGTCCTACCGACATATGTTTGCATGTGAACTTCACTCGTTGTGACATCTATGGGGTCATTTCGATAGGCAACACAAACGCCTATTGACAGAATGCACTGGTAGTCGGCAAGACATCTGGAAGGTCTTGCCAACTTTCTTCTAAGAGGAAATTTATGACGAACTAGATTGAGAAATACATTCCAACTGAGCTCCCTTGGAAAATATCATCATGTGCGTGATTTGATCCTACAAAACAGAGTCCCCATCACTCCTTAGAAGCACATAAGATACATTATAATGGAATCAACTAATGCTTATAATTATTTCATTGAGTTCTTTGCAAGAAGAAAATCAACTCAAGTTGAGACAGGACTGAAATCAGATCAGACATAACAAAAGATAAAACAAGGAGAAACAGAAGAACTCCCAAAAGCAAACCATATAACAGAGGTAAAGAAACCAAAAGAGAAGGGGGGACCCATTTTGTTCCAGAATAAAATGGGGGTAGTTATGAAAGGCATAACAAATGGCGACTTGGCTGGGAAAATGGTTTAACCATTTTCAAGAAGCTGAAGGATTCAGCTACCCAGAACTCCTGGTTCATGAACATTACAACTCCAGTTGGGTTAGTTATAACAACCAAGGTAGAGCTAGAATCTCAAATGTAAGTCAACATTGGCCACCCCTGAATCTATGTGTGTGCTTGATTGTGCATCATCCTTTCATAAAGCTCTCCTCATCTTTTGAATAACAATGTGCAAGATTTGAGCTACATGAGTTGATTTCCTTTTGTGCCATGATATCCTAGGCATTGCTCCACTGCTAGTCAAGCATCCATAGCCCCGACAGAGATACCTCTAGTTTTCTCATAGCATTGCTCTACTTCCAGTCAGGCGTCCATAGCCTCGATAGAGATACTGGAATCACCCATTCATATTGAATCTTTTTGATCTTTCAGATAATTTTTTTCTCATTTTTTTTGGTTTTCTCATAGAATATCAAATATTTCATTTAGTTCTTTTTCAATATGTCAGATATTTAACATCTTATCTAGGTTGAAGACTACAACGAACCTCATAACATCACTTGGGAGATCGGATTTTTCACTCAAATCTTACAACACTGTTGTTCTAGGACAAATATACCATTACAAGAGGAGATGATCTTATTGATTTGTGGCAGATATAGAGGAGCTAATGAAGCTTACTTACTTGGGACCTTGTTTTCAATACCTTCCACAACTCTTATTAGCAATGGGCATAAAACAAAGAATTTAGGGCAAAACGACCCAATCAGCAGATCTAAAACTATCTAAACCACTTCTCTCCTAATGCCCAAAATATGCCTTAGATAACAACCACCATTCTAACATGGGAAAGAACAGATAAACCCCAAAGAACAAAACAAAACAGAAACCGAAAGAGCAAAGGAAACAAAAAGACAGAAAGAAAAGGACAAACAAACAAACAACAAATTATTTTCAAATAGACAAAATATTTACAAATAGAAAAAAAAACTATTTACAAACAAAAACAAAAGGAACAGGAAAAGGAAAACAACAAAACAAAGGAAAACTAACTAAAACAAAAAATAACACTAACCAATCCTACTCCTAAACTAACTCCAAAGCCGAGCTTTATAAACACAAAACTATAAAAATTTATACATTGAATTGACAAATTTTTCATTATGTGCAACAATCTTAACTTACTAGGCACAGTTCTAAACCTAGCAAATTTATCTTTATACTCATAAATATGAAGTTTATAGGAAATAAGTTCGTTCTGAGGGCATAAAGCTTGAAATATTATCAGTTGTGGGTTCTCGGTTTTGTCATGATTTACCCACAGACAGATTTTACTATCCTCTATGCCATAATCAAACTAAAAATTATTAAAACATAGAGGATAATGAAAGGACACAACTTGATTCTAAAGATTTCTAGTTGCTAATGCAGACTTGTGGTGTATGATCTCCTCTTCAGGAGGTCTCAGCTCATGGAACACCACTGAATCAAGGTTCGTCTTGCAGTTAGGATATTCACTCACCAGCATCTCTGTATTCATCTTAGGCATGGAGTCAAAAAATTTCTGAATTTCTCAACCAACACACTCTCTCAATTCATATTCCTCAACCAACACATTTGAGTAAACATAACCAAAATCAGGAAAATACTCCCTGGTCTCATTCTCTTCGTCATATTGAAGATATTCAACTTCTGAGATAGCCTCTTTGTCGCTCTCCTGGCATTCCTCTGCTTCATCCAAATGTACCTCATCATGAGTCTCCTTAGGGAACACTTGACTGATCTACACATCTACTTGGACTTCTTCTATTAAGATTTCATTTTGGCATTTAAGTCCTTGTCTTTGATCACTAGGTTCATTAGAAATCTCACCTTGAAGTGTGTTATCTGTTCCAATCTATCCACTACTTAAATCAGCAGAGTCATCCTCTTGCATTAACCCACCAAAGTGTGTTTCTTCCCCATTCCCCATCATGAAAGAATCTATGAATGCATCAATGAATCCATCCTCCACTTCTATCAAGTTTGCACTAGGTAGAGGAGTTTCATGATTTGTTGAATCCATTTCACTACAAGGATCAAGGTCATCAAAAGATAGGGAAGAATTAAATCTCTTCACACAGTTACTCTCATCATTTTGGATGAACTAATTATCATTTTCATGTGTGCTAGTTGTTTCATCCTCTTGATTGGGGGGATACGTACTCCAGGGATCTTCCATAAGTATTCCTTCGATAGAGATCATTTGCTTGAAATATAATTCCATCCTACCTAGGAAGACATGGTAGTCCATCTGAGAGTGTTGATTAGTTCGATGTATCCTACATCCACTTGGTCCGACAAGTTCTGATAGTTTCAGATCTGCTGATTCTTCTAATTTCTCTGTTATTTGATTTTGCATACGAGGGATATCAATCCAACCTGAACCATCCTCCTTTATCCACTCCTCATCACCCTGATTCTCATCTTGATCAGAAGAGTTGCTCAAATTGTTGGAAGGCATTGTTGATTTCTCATGACAACAATCCCACGCTAATACCTCATCTCCTTTAAAGCCATCATTAGTACTAACATGTTCAACAAAGCTAGTTCTATCTTGAGATTTCCATTATGCTCTAAATTTACATCCATTTCATGCTTTTCACCAAACAAGTCATCAAAATTATATTATGGTGAATCAAATGTTTCATCTAAAACTTCATTGTGATGTAATCGACTATGCTTTGGAAGATGACTAAAAAGAGATGACATGGTCACAACTTCATTGAAAAGTGGAGTACTTAACTCTGTGATTGGATTTTGCAGGGATGAGTTCCGCCAATGGTCTTGTGTGAGAGGACAAAATTGATCTAAGAATAAGATTTCTAACTCTGCCCATGAACAAATATAATTTGGTGGAAGATTAACATACCATTGTCTTGTTGAACCTTGAAGTGTTTTGATGAACAATTGAAATACGACATCCTCATGCTGAACTTGTAGAAAAGTAAGTACATGCCTGCAAATTCCAACATGTTCAAAAGCATTTTGACCGCTGTTAGGGAAAAATAAAGGAAGCCTATCATACAGGTGACCAGGGATTTCATGGACAAATCCTGGTATATAGAAAGGGCTACCCATCGGAGTTGGGTCCTCCAAGATCTAACCCACTCCAACTCACAACAATCAAAAATTACTCATAGCCCTCCTTCTAGCACCAGCTTCTGTTGACGTTCCAAATGGCACAATAATAGTTAAATAGAATATTGCTATTATGTTTCTCCTGAAAAAGAAAGATAACACATGGATATCTTAGCTCCCAAGGTCTTTATAGTTTGTTCTCAACTATGCTGATGTCTCTCAGTGGTCAATGTAGTAGTAATGTTCAAGGGGCCTACTGGTGTTGAGCTTCTGGATCATTCTAAGATCAAGCATGAATTTAAACCTATTCTAACTAGGGTTTTTAAAGAAATATAAAAGGATATATCAGGACTTTGAGACAGTAAATAATGACACTTCATCTGAATTATCCAGACCTATCACCTTCCAAGGAATTCCTAACTAAAACTATAGAACAAAATTAACTTGTGACTAACACACAGTTTCATTTATTCACAGTGCTGATTTCAACAGCAGATTGCAAGTTACCATTTAAACCAAACATAAAAAAAAAATCAAACTTCATTCCTTGAAAGCTTCTTAAATCAGATGATTAATTCAAGACAAAGACCATCCTGGAACACAACATGAAGTAGATTAAGATCTGGTTGCTTCTACTATCAGTGAGACAGATAAGCAACATTTACAAATATGGCACAATCACCATTGTACAGAAAATCTGTGGCTCCAAATTGTTTCCATTTACACTAAGAAAACTAAAAGATACATTAGTCTTCTACTTAATCTAACTCCTAACTACCAGTTCTACTCTACCCCTAGAATTCCTAACTGTAGAAGTTCTCTATCTACCACTTTCTAACCTTTTACCAAGAGGCAAGAATGCCTTATATACAGAATACACCAAAAGAATGCGTTGTCCCGCTGCTGTCCATGCTGATGAAAGATTTATGTCCTTAGAAGAAGCCTTTATATCTTTTGTAGCTGCAACATTAACTCCTCTGTCTCTGTGTCCATACTCGAAATCCCCCTGAAATCCACCTTGAATGCTCCAAAATATCACCATTAATACTGATCTGTCTTTGCCAGTAGTCAGTACAGCTGTCCTTGTGAGTCAGAGTTTCTTCGTTCTGTTGTCTGCCTTCATGTTCTAGACTCTCTGCACATTGACCGTCTTTTGGAAGCACCATCAGCCTCTTTAGACCTTTGCATTATTACCCAAGCCGTTCCATCACCCCTTTAGTCTCAGAATGAATCCATCTCACTTGCATTTTGTTGGTCTTCTTTCATAGGAATAGTAAATTGGTCAAAGGGGCAATGAGTCACTCTTTTAGTTTCCTCTAGTTGATCAGGCATACGCCATGTGAGCTTCATCAGGCAGTCAAAAGTGTTCCACCTTGAATCACATGTCGGTTAGACACTCATCGTGTCTCCCCGATGCGATTTCGTCTCATAACAATTATTGGCATAGCGCGGACTAGTCAATGAGACTCTTCGTCGAGCTTCAATAGTCACATCGAGCTTATTTTTATGTCGAGAAGACAATCTTGCTTCAGGGAGACCTTACCCCAAACTCCTCTTCTCTTACTGAGCCTACCTTGTTGTCAGAAAGACTCCTTATTGTCGGCCAGAGGCTACGGTGAGTTATCCTCGGTTATACTGATGTTTCTTTCATTGGGAAATCAATCGCTGTCGGTGTGACCCTTCCGTGTCGGTGAAACCTCACAGCGAACCCCCTTCATTCTCCCTGAGCTCTTTCTTCCTCTCCGGGCTCGAGCTCTTTTCCTTTTTGGCAAGACTTTTGTGTAGTCATCAAGACCTCCCAGCAACTTCCTCTTTTCTCCCCGCTTTCTCACTTTTATCGGCCAAACCAGCTCCCTTCGCTGAGACCTTTCGTCGAATTCTCTTTACTCTCTCCGGGCTTACTTTGTTTTGGCAAGACTCCTTGTTGTCTGTCAGATGTTATAGCGAAGGGGGAACCCTTCAGTGAAACCCCTAACAGTTGGGGAGATATCTCCCCGAAACAAATCCATCTCGCCGAACTCAAATTTCATATTGGTGAGACCCTCAAGCTTCGGCCAGACCTCTTGCTAAAGGAAAAATTATCACTGGGCTTAGACCATTGGTGGGACCTTTCTCTATCGAGGAGACCTATGGTGATATCCCTTTTGTGTCATCGAGACCCTAGCACGTCGGCCAGAGTTCATGCCGATCGTGAACCACTTTCCCCAAAGACAAACCCTTTTCAACAAGAATCTCCTATGTCGGTAAGACATCTTACCAAACTTATTCCATTCTCCCCGATGACAACCTTCTTCGGCGTGACTTCCTGGGTCGGGGAGACTGCAAGACCTCACATCGATAGACCCCTTTTTGTGCCTTGTCGGCGAGACTGAATATTTCACCAAGAATTCTTGGCGAAGAGAAAAAACTCCCGCCGAAATGCCTTCTCCCTGTCGCAGGTCGGTGAGACATAAAGCCTTCGTTGAGAGCTTTCTATGAAGGAAACTTTTCATGCCGATAGGAAATTCCTAGTCGTCGAGACGATGACTGATGTCCTACCAACATATGTTTGCTTGTGAACTTCACTCGCTGTGACATCTTTGGGGTCTTTCGATAGGCAACACAAATGCCTATCGATAGAATGCACTGGTAGTCAGCAAGACATCTGCAAGGTCTTGCCGAATTTCTTCTTATTAGAAAATTATGACCAACTAGATTAGGAAATACATTCCAACTGATCTCCCTTAGAAAATATCATCATGTGCATGATTTGATCCTGGAAAACAGAGTCCCCATCAGTCCTTAGAAGCACATAAGATACATTATAATGGAATCAAATAATGCTTATAATTATTTCATTGAGTTCTTAGGAAGAAGAAAATCAACTCAAGCTGAGACAGGACTAAAATCAGATCAGACAAAACAAAAGATAAAACAAGGAGAAATAGAAGAACTCCCAAAAGAAAAGAAAATAACAGAGGCAAAGAAACCAGAAGAGAAGGGGGGACCCATTTTTTTCTAGAATAAAATGGGGGTGGTTATGCAAGGCATAGCAAATGGCGACTCAACTGGGAAAATCGTTTAACCATTTTCAAGAAGCTGAAGGATTCAACTACCTAGAACTCCTCGTTCATGAACATTACAACTCCAGTTGGGTCAGTTATAACAACCAAGGTAGAGCTAGAATCTTAGATGTAAGTCAACATTGGCCACCCCTGAATCTATGTGTGTGCTTGATTGTGCATCATCCTTTCATAAAGCTCTCCTCATCTTTTGAATAACAATGTGTAAGATTTGAGCCACATGAGTTGATTTCCTTCTGTGCCATGATATTCTGGGCATTGCTTTGCTGCCAGTCAGGTGTCCATAGCCTTGATAGAGATACCTCTATTTTTCTCACAGCTCTACTGCCAGTTAGGGGTCCGTAGCCCCAGTAGAGATACTAGAATCACCCATTCATATTGAATCTTCTTTATCTTTCAGATAATTCTTCTCTCTTTTTTTTTGTTTTCTCATAGAATTTCAGATATTTCATTTAGTTCTTATTCAATATGTCAGTTGTTTAACATCTGATCTGGGTTGAAAACTACCATGGACCTCATAACAACACTTGGGAGATCAGATTTTTCACTCAAATCTTACAAACCTGTTGTTCTAGGACAAATATACCATTACAAGAAGAGATGATCTTATTGATTTATGGAAGATTCAGAGGAGCTAATGAAGGTTACTTACTTGGGACCTTTTTTTCAATACCTTCCACAAATCTTATTGGAAATGGGCATAAAACAAAGAATTTAGGGAAAAATCACCCAATCGGCAGATTTGAAAATATCTAAACCACTTCTCTCCTAATGACCAAAATATGCCTTAGATAACAATCACCATTCTAAGATGGGAAAGAACAGATAAACCCTAAAGAACAAAACAAAATAGAAATCGAAAGAGCAAAGGAAAGAGAAAGATAGAAAGAAAAGGACAAACAAACAAACAAACAACAAATTATTTACAAATAGACAGAATATTTACAAACAGAAAAACAAACTATTTACAAACAAAAACAAAAGGAACAGGAAAAGGAAAACAACAAAACAAAGGAAAACCAACTAAACCAAAAACTAACACTAACCAATCCTACTCCTAAACTAACTCCAAAGCTAAGATTTATAAACACAAAACTATAAAAATTTATACATTGACTTGATAGATTTTTCATTATGTGCAACAATCTTAACTTACTAGGCACAGTTCTAAACCTAGCAAATTTATCTTTATACTAAGAAATATGAAGTTTATAGGAAATAAGTTCATTGTGAGGGCATAAAGCTTGAAATATTATCAGTTGTGGGTTCTCGATTTTGTCATGATTTACCCACAAATAGGTTTTACTATCCTCTACGCCATAATGGAACTGAAAGTTATTAAAACACAGAGGATAATGAAAGGACACCACCTGATTCTGAAGATTTATAGTTGCTAATGCAGACTTGTGGTGTATGATCTCCTCTTCAGGAGGTCTTAGCTCATGGAACACCACTGAATCAAGGTTCGTCTTGCATTTAGGATATTCACTCACCAGCATCTCTGTATTCATCTCGGGCACGGAGTCAAAAAATTTCTGAATTTATTGAGATGAAGTCTCACTTTCAACATTCTCTTGAAACATGTCACCCCCAAGGGTTGGGGAATCTACCTCCAGCTTATATCCATTAATACTAGAGGGATACAGGCACATGGTGAACAAGGATTTCCTTGAAACTCACTTGAATGCATGGATTCAGAGACAAGAAAACACTCTCTCAATTCATATTCCTCAACCAACACATTTGAGTAAATAGAACCAAAATCAGGAAAATACTCCCTGGTCTCATTCTCTTCTTCATATTGAAGAGATTCAACTTCTGAGATAACCTCTTGGTCACTCTCTTGGCATTCCTCTGCTTCATCCATATGTACCTCGTCATGAGTTTCCTCAGGGAGCACTTGACTGATCTGCACATCTACTTGGACTTCTTCTATTAAGATTTCATTTTGGCATTTAAGTCCTTGTCTTTGATCACCAGGTTCATTAGCAATCTCACCTAGAAGTGTGTTATCTATTCCAATCCATCCACTACTTAAATCAGTAGAGTCATCCTCTTGCATTAACCCACCAAAGTGTGTTTCTTCCTCATTCCCCATCATGAAAGAATCTATGAATGCATCAATGAATCCATCCTCCACTTCTATCAAGTTTGCACTAGGTAGAGGAGTTTCATGATTTGTTGAATCCATTTCACTACAAGGATCAAGGTCATCAAAAGATAGGGAAGAATTAAATCTCTTCACACAGTTACTCTCATCATTTTGGATGAACTAATTATCATTTTCATGTGTGCTAGTTGTTTCATCCTCTTGATTGGGGGGATACGTACTCCAGGGATCTTCCATAAGTATTCCTTCGATAGAGATCATTTGCTTGAAATATAATTCCATCCTACCTAGGAAGACATGGCAGTCCATCTGAGAGTGTTGATTAGTTCGATGTATCCTACATCCACTTGGTCCGACAAGTTCTGATAGTTTCAGATCTGCTGATTCTTCTAATTTCTCCGTTATTTGATTTTGCATACGAGGGATATCAATCCAACCTGAACCATCCTCCTTTATCCACTCCTCATCACCCTGATTCTCATCTTGATCAGAAGAGTTGCTCAAATCGTTGGAAGGCATTGTTGATTTCTCATGACAGCAATCCCGCGCTAATACCTCATCTCCTTTAAATCCATCATTAGTACTAACATGTTCAACAAAGCTAGATTCTATCTTGAGATTTTCATTATGCTCTAAATTTACATCCATTTCATGCTTTTCACCAAACAAGTCATCAAAATTATATTCTGGCGAATCAAATGTTTCATCTAGAACTTCATTGTGATGTAATGGACTATGCTTTGGAAGATGACTGAAAAGAGATGACATGGTCACAAATACATTGACAAGTGGAGTACTTAACTCTGTGATTGGATTTTGCAAGGATGAGTTCTCCCAGTGGTCTTTTGTGCGAGGACCAAATTGATCTAAGAATAAGATTTCTAACTCTGCCCATGAACAAATATAATTTGGTGGAAGATTAACATACCATTGTCTTGCTGAACCTTGAAGTGTTTTGATGAACAATTGACAGACGACATCCTCATGCTGAACCTGGAGAAAAATAAGTACACGCCTACAAATTCCAACATGTTTAGAAGCATTTTGATCGCCGTTAGGGAAAAATAAAGGAAGCCTATCATAAGGTGACCAGAGATTTCATGGAAAAATCTTGGTATATACAAAGGGCTACCCATCAGAGCTGGGTCCTCCAAGATCTAACCCACTCCAACTCACAACAATCAAAAATTACTCATAGCCCTCCTTCTAGCGCTAGCTTCTTTTGACGTTCCAAATGCCACAGCAACATTTAAACATAATATTGCTATTCTTTTTCTCCGAAAAGAGAAAAATAACACATGGATATCTTAGCTCCCAAGGTCTTTATAGTTGGTGCTCAACTGTGCTAATGTCCCTCAATGGTCAATGTAGCAGTAATGTTCAAGGGGCCTGCTGATGTTGAGCTTCTGGATCATTCTAAGATCAAGCATGAAGTTAAACCTATTCTAACCAGGGTTTTTTAAGAAATATAAAAAGATAGATAAGGGCTTTGAGATAGTAAAGAATGACACTTCATCCGAATTAACCAGACCTATCACCTTCCAAGGAATTCCTAACTAAAACTGCAGAACGAAATTAAATTGTGACTAACACACAGTTTCATTCATTCACAGTGCTGATTTCAATAGCAGATTACAAGTTACCATTTAAACCAAACATAAAAAAAAATCAAACCTCATTCCTTGAAAGATTCTTAAATCAGATGATTAATTCAAGAAAAAGACCATCCTGGAACACAACATGAAGTAGATTAAGATCTGGTTGCTTCTACTATTAGTGAGATAGATAAGCAACATTTACAAATCTGGCACAATCACCAGTGTACAAAAAATCTATGGCTCCAAATTATTTCCATTTACACTAAGAAAACTGAAAGATACATTAGTATTCTACTTAATCTAACTCCTAACTACCAGTTCTATTCTACCCCTAGAAGTCCTAACTGTAGAAGTTCTCTATCTACCACTTTCTAACCTTTTACCAAGAGGCAAGAATGGCTTATATATAGAATGCACCAAAAGAATGTGTTGTCCCCCTACTGTCCATGCTGATGAAAGATTTCTATCCTCAGAAGAAGCCTTTAGATCTTTTGTAGCTGTAGCATTAACTCCTATGTATCTGTGTCCATACTCAAAATATCCCTAAAATCCGCCTTGAATGCTCCAAAATATCACCATTAATACTGATTTGTCTCTGCCAATGGTCACTACAGCTGTCCCTGTCAGTCATAGTTTCTTCATTCTACTGGCCGCCTTCATGCTCTAGACTCTCTGCACATTGACCATCTTCTGGAAGCACCATCAACCTCTTTAGACCTTCGCATTATTACCTAAGCCGATCCATCACCCCTTTAGTCTCAGAATGAATCCATCTCACTTGCATTCTATTGGTCTTCTTTCATAAGAATAGTCAATCGGTCAAAGGGGCAATGAGTCACTCTTTTAGTTTCCTCTGGTTGATCGGGCATATGCCACGTGAGCTTCATCAGGCAGTCAAAAGTGGTCCACCATGAATCGCATGTTGGTGAGACACTCATCGTGTCTCCCTGATGTGATTTCATCTCATAACAGTTATCGGCATAGAGCGGACCAGTCGATGACACCCTTCGTCGAGCTTTAGAAGTCACATCGAGCTTATTTTTATGTCAAGAAGACAATCCTACTTTAGGGAGACCTTACCTCGAACTCCTCTTCCCTTACCAAGATTACCTTGTTGTCAGAAAGACTCCTTACTATCGGCCAGAGGGTACGGTGAGTTATCCTCTGTTATACTGATGTTTCTTGCATTGGGAAATTCATCGCTATCGGTGTGACCCTTCTGTGTCAGTGAAACCTTCATGAAACCCCCTTCATTCCCCCTGAGCTCTTTCTTCCTCTCTGGGCTCGACCTGTTTTCCTTTTCGGCAAGACTTTGGTGTAGTCATCCAGACCTCTTGGCGACTTCCTCTTTTCTCCCCGCTCGCTCACTTTTATCGGCCAGACCAGCTCCCTTTGCCGAGACCTTTCATCGAATTCTCTTTACTCTCGCTGGGCTCACTTTGTTTCGGCTGGACTCCTCACTGTCGGTGAGACGTTATAGCGAAGGGGGAACCCTTCGGCGAAACCCCTAATAGTCGGGGAGATATCTCCCCGAAACAAATCCGTCTCACCAAACTAAAATTTCATATCGGTGAGACCCTCGAGCTTCGGCCAGACCTCCTGCTGAAGGAAAAATTATCGCCAGGCTCAAACCATTGGTGGGACCTTTCTCTGTCGGGGAGACCTATGGCGATATCCCTTTTGTGTTGCTGAGACCCTAGCATGTTTCCTAGAGTTCATGCCGATGGTGAACCACTTTCCTTGAAGACAAACCCTTTTCGGAAAGAGTCTCCTACGTTGGTAAGACATATTACCGAAATTATTCCATTGTCCCCGATGACAACCTTCTTCGGCGTGACTTTCTGGGTCGGGGAGACTGCAAGACCTCACATTGATAGACCCCCTTTTGTGCCTTGTCGGCGAGACTGAATATTTTGTTGAGACTTCTTGGTGAAGAGAAAAACCTCCCACTGAAGTGCCTTCTCCCTGTCGTTGGTCGGCGAGACATAAATCCTTTTCCGAGACCTTTCTCCGAAGGAAAATTTTCATGCTGATGGGAAAATCCTAGTCGCCGAGATGATGACTGATGTCTTGCCGACATATGTTTGCATGTGAACTTCCCTTACTATGACATCTGGGGTCTTGCCGATAGGCAACACAGACACCTATCGACAGAATGCACTGGTAGTCGGGAAGACATCTGCAAGGTCTTGCCGACTTTCTTCTTAGAGGAAAATTATGACCAACTGGATTGATAAATACATTCCAACTGAGCTCCCTTAGAAAATATCATCATATGTGTGATTTGATGTTGAAAAATAGAGTCCCCATCAGTCCTTAGAAGCACATAAGATACATTATAATGGAATCAACTAATGCTTATAATTATTTCATTGAGTTCTTAGCAAGAAGAAAATCAACTCAAGCTGAGATAGGACTAAAATCAGATCAGACAGAACAAAAGATAAAACAAGGAGAAACAAAAGAACTCCCAAAAGCAAAGCAAATAACAAAGGCAAAGAAACCAAAAGAGAAGGGGGGACCCATTTTGTTCCAGAATAAAATGGGGGTGGTTATGCAAGGCATAACAAGACCCAAATGAGAAGAAGACTTATTACTCTTCACCACTTTAGTACCTACATTCAAAACTAGAGGAGAACCACCCATACCACCCTTCTTCACTTCAACAACAAGAACCGAATCCAACTGGACTTCCATTTGAAGATCTATGTCGATTTGCAAAGCACCAGCATCCTACATATCCTGAGTAGCCTCATAAAGAAGACCCTCTTGTCCTGTAGTCAAAACACCCTGATCTAGATTCACCAAGCCCAGATTCACTTCCTGCTGGCTGAGATCATGTAAAACCTCAAATTTGTTAAAAGTATCTTCATCCTGTCTCTCCCTCAAGGTCCTTTTTTGACCCCAGTTCATGTTATGAGCCTTGAAAGGGACAAAACCATCTACACCAACCCCATCACTAGGAATGGGATCCTTCCCATTATCAACCCTAGGTGGGTTGCAAGGACGTTGAGAAGATTGGGGTTCCACAGGCCTATCCCTTGGGCATCTTTGCTGAAGGTGACCATATTCATGACAAAGATGACATCGAAATGGAAGAGTCTCACAATCCAACTGTTGAACTTAGGAATAAGGACCCGCACACATATCTAAAGAATTTGGAAATGGCTTACTTAAATCAATCTCTACACAAATATGAGAAAAAGTCATCACCTTTTAAAACTGAATCTATGTGAAGAGCCAACTAGTTTTTCGAGCATTGAATCCAGCAAGTGCAGAACATCCTCCCGCCAACATTCCACAGGAAACCGTGCAAGCCAAACCCACACTAGAACTCGATTCAGAAGCTCCTCAGCAAGATTGAAGCCTACATGCCAAGGTTTAATAAAGAGCCCAATTTGGTTATGGAAATAAGGGTCCCTTTCAAAGACCTTATTATGATTTTCCATGCAATTAAAAGTTACCATGAAATAGTTATTTTCCAAAAGCATAATCTTCATCTCACCCTTCGGCAACCAAGTCCATTCGGCCCAAGATTTCAAAAATTGTAGCGAAGCCCGCATCTCCATAAACTTACAATATAATGAGTGCTTTGAATAATATTCAATGTCATCTGCAATCATCTCCATCAGGATCACTAGCTTCGGTCTCTCCTTACACCATTCCAAGCATCCGTTGATTTTGGTAATCTGAGAACCACTAGATGAGCCCGATCCATCCAATCCTGTAACCGGCGAAAATAAATTGTTATCAAATACTTTTGCACCCTAAGACAGTGACCTAGCACTAACCGTCGTACAAAATTCCATCAAAGTGGGAATCCCAGATGATTCCCCATGAGCCATAATAGAACACGCAAACCGAAACAGGCATGCAAGGACAAAATCTAAACAAAAACCCTTTCAATACAGGGACACACACCGCTCAGACACAACCCACACCAATTGCCAAGAACAAATGGCCGACACCACCCCATGCAATACCAACTTACCCAACCCCCACATGGAGAATAGATACCAACAAATCGGCTCAATCCAAATCAAAACCAATGCGGACAGGGAAATAACAATGAGAAATGCCAAGTAAACACAATCAATTTGAAAATAAAGACCCCCTCCCCCCGAATAGAATAAACAAACCCACCCCTGTGAAGCTCCAGAATAGAAGAATGCAGTCCCAAACACCAAAGGTGCATGCACTCACAAACCTACCACATGCAAGCCGAGCCTCAATGGTTGCGACCACATGTAAAACTTGCAAATCCCATAATCCCCCAAATTAAAAAATCCCCTACCATTTTTTCTCTCCAATATTAATTAATATAAAATTTAAATTATTTTTGGTTCACTATAATTAAATAATTTTAAGAAAATAATAATCAAGAGCTCGTTATCTAGATCACAAGCAAGCAAGCACTATCATTATTTTGGCAAGTTGATATAACTATCTTTTATTATCATGGCTATATATCTATATATCTTTGATCATTGCAATTTCATTTTATCATATTCTCAATGTGTTATCATATTTATGCTATTTTGAAGAGCAATCCACATATCAAGAATTCAAGCTACTATCAAAAAAACAATAGAGAAAATCAAGGTCTTTGTTGTTGTATAATTGTGTACATTATTTCATTTTATGCATAGATCTTGAGCTTTATTGAGCAATTGTTGAGTGTGAATTTGGTACTTTCATTGTATTGTTACTATTTTTCATAAGTCATATTTTCATCATCCACATTTTGGTACACTCGGTGGTACTCATTTCTTTGATTATTTTAATAAAAATATTTTACAAGAAATTTGGTTTTCTTTCAAGGTTTTAGGTTTTGAGTCTCATTTGATTAATTCCATGATGTATTTGAGTTGACCTAAAGCACTTCTAAGTTGATCCAAGGCACATCTAAGCCAACTTATCACATTTGTTAGTGGAAACACTCAATTTGATATATATAGGGTGCGACAATAGATTGTTAGACATATTTTGGTAATTAAATTATATCTATATGTGCATTTGTTGAATCATGATGTGCTTGTAAGGTGAATTTCTATGCTTCTGAGGTAATTTACTATGCATCTTCTAAATAATGTTGTTCTTTTGAGGTGACCTACCATGCTTCTAAGGAGGCTTGTTGTGATTTTGAGGAAACCTACTATTCTATTGAAGTAATTTTTTGTTTGTCAAATTTATTATGTTGCACTTTTCAGGAGACTTGCCATGCATTTGACCTATTTTTCTATGCTTTTGAGGTATTCTATAGTGTATTTGATATAGATCATGTTGTGCTTCTGATAAATTTCATCACACATTTGATTAGTACAATGAGAGATTAGCAATTAATTTTTATTGCTTGCTGATTTAATTACACTTGGATTTATAACATCTTTCGCATATTTGATTTGAACCTAACCCTTAGATCTGAGTTATTAGTATTTCTAGGCTTGTGTGTTTTGAACCTTTGTGTGTAGGAATTGGATCACTTGAAATTCTAAATTGTTGAAAAGTTGGTTTGGAACTCCTAATAATCAAGCATTCTTCTCAAATTTGACATTGGACACCAAGTACCTTCATTCTAATTACTCTCCCTTTTTTAATTTAAAAATTAATCATAGTTTCTTTATCATTTTTGTTACCTTTGATGCAGACAATCCTATTTGGCATATCTTTTTCCATTGAAAATTACTTGTTTAAAATCAACCATTCACATTTTTATTTGGGATGTAAAATAAACTAGTAAACATTGTAATCCCAAAGATCTACTTATATGTGCTCCCCTCTTTCATCTTAGGGTGATCCCAAGGATACAAAATTTAATTAATCTTGTTTTCTTTTTTAGGGAGCTTACCTAGGGATTTTATCACCCTAAGAGACAATCTTAACTCTCATATTTCAGAAAAGTATAAAGAGTGGGAGGGTGAATTGAAAGACACACTGCTTGGAAGTGGAGAATTATCAACTAGGGTTAATCCTTTACAAACTTTATGCCTTAAAGAAGTAAAGATGGAGAGTGGGTTACCCTTTCCTCCAGACTATTTCACAATATTTCCTTTCATCTACTGATTAGGTCTCACATACCCTTGAGGTATATAGAGGATAGCCCTAGTTGAAATTGTAAAACCCAGTTGAAAACTTTTGTCAATTTCTTCTCATGACGTCCCTATACGCACAAGAAATTGATAAACCCACTTGAGTAGGCTTGTTCACGTCTCTTGTGTGTTGGAATATTAAAAAAAACACCTTCCCAACTTGAACCAAAAGGGGACATAAAATTTAAATTGAGCCATAGGAAATTACTTTTTGCATTATACTTTTGTGTGTTTTTAATATTTGAAAAAATTGCAAAAAATAAAAAACCATAAAAGATCAAAACAAAAAAAAATCAAAGGAAAAAACAAGCAAATCAATTATCTTTATCTTCTTAGATTTAAAATCGATTATGTGCTTGATCTAAATTTTTGAAATCTTTTTATCTTTTGAATAGAAGTTAACAACTATTTTGGTCATTTTTTATATCTCTTGCTAAAACAAAGTGCCTAAAGCAAAACTATTCTAATAAACCACATTTTATTGTCAAAACAACACTTCTAAACTATCCTATAATGCATCTGAGTCACAACTCTATGCTTTCGAGTTGTCATTTTCTATAGAATTAGTTGTCTACATATTTGATTTATTCTATAGCATTTTTGAGTTATCCTAGGCTACATTTGATTATCAATGTTGCACATATAAAATATTTCACAACACTTTTGATCATTTTTTACATACATTTGATTCAACTTGTAGCACTTTTGATCAATTCTACCACATGTTTGAGTAATATTAGTTTCATTGGAAATTTCAATATCATAACCTTATGTGCAAAGTTTCAAACAATTAGACATGATATCAAACTACAATATATCTTTATTTGAATGAAACATCTTACAAGTTATATCATTAAGCTTCAAATTATTATCTTTGGTATAGAAAAGAATATAATATTTTGAGCTCGTCTAAACTCATAAATCAACATATCATTATCAACAATATTATCAAAATATATAAAAGATTGATCTAGATCTCTTATCTTTTATCTCTAACTTATCTCTTTGCTTGAAAATTTTCCTATTTCAAGTAAGGTGTTAAGTTAGCATAAATTTAATTAGTGGATACACTAGCTCAAAAACTTTGGCTACTCTTGAGTTGGAGGACTCCACTCCATATATATCACCTTGCTTGGACTCACACGGGTAGTTCAAGTAAGCATATCTTTATCTATCATCTTGCTTGGACTCACAAGGCTAGTCCAAGTAAGCATATCTATATCTTTATAATTTTTCTTGAGACTCACAAGGCTAGCTCAAATAAAAATGTCAATAGCTTTATCATCTTGCTTGAATTCATAAGGCTAGTTAAAGTAAGCATATTTATATCGAGCTATAATTTCTCTTGAAACTCGCAAGGCTAGCTCAAAAAACATATCTATAGCTTTATCATCTTTCTTGGAGTCACAAGGATAGTTCAATCTTCACATTTTTTAGTTTTGAGTTTCCCTAACATGGCTATACAACCAATATTAATATCCCACCATTCTTTAATGCAATTTCTAAGGTTAGGGTGTGAAGACCACATTATTTCACACCTAAAAGGCTAGGAACCTTTAGATCTATAATCTCCCCAATTAAGGAGTGGACTATGAACATATTTAATTTTGGGGAGAGTGGAAATATATATATATATATATATATATATATATATATATATATATATATATATATATATATATATATATATCAACACCAATATCCCAAGATCTAGAGATAAAATACCTATCTAGTCTAACCTGAATGAGATTATGTCACATTCTTCTATTAGTCCAAGTATTTATAGAATCCCTTTTAGATCCACATCCATTGGCCCAACATCAAATATAAATTTAGTAAGATTGGTCATGCTCTCAGTGTAGTCATGTATTCCCCCAAGCATTTTAAAATGAAAGATAGGAGATTTAAAGTCACCAACAAGCATCCAAAACTTCTTATTGACAAGTATAACTCATCCCACAACAAATAATGAGTTGTCCTAGTGTTTGAAGCATAAATATTTGAAAGGATCCAATGAATGTTGGAAGAAGATAGATAAAATTTAGTTTCCAAACTATGTCTAGAATAATGTATCATTCCCCCATGAAGAAGATTCGTATTCCACATTTTGGTGATGCCTCTAGAAGCACCCATAAGGAGGTTAATGTAAATGTTAATCTTAGGATAGATACAAACATTGAACTCCCTAAAATAATCATTGGACATTTTAACCTCCTAAATGAGAAATATGCCAAGTTTATTTTTCAACATATAAGTTTTCAAATAATACATACTTATGGCTTGAATATTTAGTCCTTGAATATTTCATGATAAAATCTTCATTTACAGTTATTATTGAAGGAAAACAAGTCCAATTTCTTTTTCTTGCCATTGACATTTTTTTTTTTTTCTGGACTTAGATTTGGTTTCTTTGACATTAGGTTGACCTCTATCATCCATACCTACATCTATTGTTTGTCTAACCTCCCTTTTGGAATGAAGATTTTTCCTAACTATAGGGGAACTACAATCATTAGAATCTAGAAGGGATGAGTCATACTCTTTTTCTTTCTTAATTTTTTTAGCATATACATGTTCAAAGGTTATAGCCTCCTTGAGAAACTCTTGAAAAATTACTAGACCATCTATATTAGCCCTACTTATCAAATTATTACACACAACCATCTCCATTTAGATCATCATCTCCCTTTATGTTTTTCGAGGGAAGGTCCATTGCTTGTTCGAAAATAGACCCAATGTTAAACAAACTCAATATACCCAACCAACTTTTCTTCAAAAGTAATAATGTAAGGAGCAACTTCAAATACAGAGACGGTCTCACCAGAAACCAAGCCTTTCAATTTATTACTACTTTTTCTTTCAATGATGTTACCAATAACTATAGAAATATCAATTTCCTCTCAAACCATTAAGACAACAAACACACTATCTTCCTGAAAAAGATGCAATTCCTCAAGGATATATAATAAAACCAAGCTAATCATGGGGTATATAATAAAAACACATTATATGTTCTACCAACAATCTATTCATGGATATATAATAAAAACATATTTATCAGGTAGAAATTTAGATCTATTAAACTTAAAAATAATAAATTTTTCAAATAATTTAAAATTGTTACTCTCTAATAAAGTATTACATTGTCCCACTAAGTTAATCCTCATATTTCC
This sequence comes from Sequoia sempervirens, assembly GCA_007258455.2. Classification (NCBI taxonomy): domain Eukaryota; kingdom Viridiplantae; phylum Streptophyta; class Pinopsida; order Cupressales; family Cupressaceae; genus Sequoia; species Sequoia sempervirens. The sequence goes on from VDFB02202228.1 coordinate 54,458, forward strand.
CCCAAATAATTTAAGCTTACTTAACACCCAAAAAAAATCTAAGCTTAACACCCAAAAAAAATCTAAGCTTAACACCCAATTTCTACAATTAGATATTGTAGTGTGGAGATTACTAATATTTCAAAGGAGATTGAATTATTTATTTTAGAAAACCAAAAAAATAATAATAGTGCAGGCATAATTATTTAAATATTACACTTTTCCATGATCAAATAGTTCATAGTAAATTTATATTGTGTCCCTATCAAAAAAATAAAATTAATTGTCCTACCTTTGATTGATGAAATTTACATTTGATTATTTGAAAACAACCAATACAAATACAATATCTCTAAAAACAACCAATCCAAATGAAGTATCTTTTGTGTAAAATCAAACAAACATTCCTATCAAAAACAAAATCCAAATAAAAAAGAGAAGAATTTATGAAAATTTGAAACGACAAATAAATAACTTTCCGGAACAACATAAACCTAAAATTTTGAGATTATTTTTAAAAAACTGTTGAATGCCTGTACACTTCTCCACGTGAATGTTTGTTAAACAATTGTGGAAGACAAAATAATAGTTTGACTTGGAAGGCCTTTTGAGATTAATCTACGTAAATAATCATTATTATTTGTTTTTTATGTTTGTATTTTGAATTGGTGAAATTTTATATAGAGAATGATTGTGCCAGCATTTTGGTGTGACAGAGGATGTAAGATTTTTGTTATGTAATTTGTACATTTAGTAATAAAAATTGGAGTTATATTTACTATATTAATTTTCTAAAGGAGTTGGATAAAAGATGTTTTTGTATTATCTTTAAAATTAGAGGTCGTGTTTTTATTATTTAAAGGAGTTGGTCAAATATCTTAATTTTAGAAGGAAAGAGTGTCAGGAAGAGGATTTAGAAAATTTGGTTAAAAGGATAATTGTCAAAGAAAATGATGTATTGTGAAAGAAAGTAGGGAATAAATTGTCTCAATTCATGAAATTCTAAGCTTTTATTGGTTATAAGTCTTGTAAATGGAAAATTGTGTTCTTTGATTGGATCATGAATTGTGATATTTGATTGGATCATGAAGTGTTAATAAAATAAATCAAGTCATCCATTTCAAGAAGACTAAGATTAGAAATGTAAAACACTTCCTAATAATCATTTTCCTAGAGCTTTCACTCAAGAATATAGTTTGAAAAAAATATTGTAAGGGATTTGTATAGGTAGATTCATAGATTAGGTTGTCGGTGATCCAAATATTCAATGTGAAGTTGAATTAAACATATTATTCAAACCATAATTCTATTGATTATAGCAATACTATTAGTTCAAGTAAGGGTTAGACATATAACTTCCTATATATGAATAAATTGATTTCAAAATCGTTAGTGTTGTTATACAAAGTTTTTGGATTTTCATCTATATGTAAGCTATGATATCATAATCATCACCTACATAAGAAAAAAAATCATAATTATTCTTACTCTATTAATCATCAAACTCCTTTCTAATATGTAAAATATATTTTAAATAATTTTAGATTTGTTCAATTAGATCTTCTAATTCTTTCAAAAAATATTACAATTTTAAACTTTACAATTGTACAAAATAAGTAGTTTACTAAAATATTAAACAATATTTTTTCTCTAAAATGTCATATCACCTAGATACCTTGCTAAATCTTTTGCATAACTCCTAGCCCTAATGTAATTTGGAATAGGGGTGGATTTTCATATTTTATTATGTAGACGTATATGTGTGTGTATGTGTGCTAATTGTGAACCTTGATGTTAAAATTAATGAATGTGGTTATTAATCTTATTATATTATTTAAAATTTGATGCATCAAATTGTCTCAACTGGCTCAGACTAATGATTTGGTTGTTGGACTTGTGTGAGGCTATCATTGGTTAAAGGTAACTGGGGTGCAAGATGAGGTGGTTTTTTTTTGGTTATGTTGGTTGAGAGACAAACAATCGGTAAAGTCATTTTATTTCCAAGACCTTGCTTGTAGTTGTCAACTTGAGGTTCATTTAAACTTGGGACATTAGATGTATGTTAAAATGCTATTATTTATCCATCTTCTACTTGGCAAAGATACCGAGATAGCCTAAATTGTTTTTCGAGTAATTGAGGATATTGCATAATATGGTAAATTATTAAAGATCAATGAATGGATAAAAATAAATAAATAAATAAATAAAAGTTAAAATAAGTAATTCATATAGTTATGAAATATTAAAATAAAAACAAAATTAAAGTAAAATAAATAACTAAAAACTTACCATCTACCTTAGATATTAATAAGGAGGGGCAATTAAATAAAAAAATATCAAACCAAATGAGGCAAAGAAAATAAAATGAAAGGAGAAAAGCAACACATGGAAATAATGGATTTGTGCACATGAAAAGACATAATGGTGCAACCTCCACTCCACGGCCAAGAGATAGGCAGGATTAAAGAGGAATGGTTGCAGGAATGGAAGAGAGGATGAGGACTAGTTGTGCCATTAATGGGCATGGCACACTAGTCCAATGCCAACCATATTGTAGGACAAAGAATGGAGATAGGTTTGGCTATTAATAATCTTCAAAACCCCAAAAAATGGCACGCTAGAGCTAGAGAAGAGGAGAGAAAGGAGGTAAAAGAGAAGGAGAGAATAAAACAAGAGATTGGATGAGGAATAGAGAGGTGAATGACTTGCCTGAGATGTGTGAAGGGAAGATTTTATTGCTACTTCAAAAACCATTCATTTGGGTGCCTCTAATCTAGGTTTTGATACTTTTTGTTGCATTTCTTTGGTTTGCAATGTTGTCTACATTATAAATCCTCCTTGTTATTTTAAAATCATTCCAAAGTTAGAAATGGTCTTTGTAATAACAGAATAAGTAGTTCATTTCCTCTCAGTTCGCTTCCCATAAGCTGGTTGCAGTCATATAATGTTTATTATTTATAAACTGTGATTATTATTTAAAATTATTTAGTGGAAATGGCTTGCTACTTAACCTCAAATTTTCCTTAGGTTCTAGATCACACTCAGCCACTCTTTTGGGTTATAATGGGTTCAAAATAATTTTATGGAAGCTTGTATTATTAATAGAGATTTGGAGAATAATTTCAAATTCCCCAATTTCAAGAGTGTCTTGAAGTATATTTTTGATCTGTATTTCAAAACCTCACTTATGTACTACAGATGGAAAATCATCCACTCCAACATGATTCATAATCTAGCTGTAATTGAAGGCGATAATTTGTGTCTTTGTCACCAATCTTTGGTTCTTAAACCTTAATTACTATGCTATTTAAATATGGGTGCTATGAATAAATGAGTTTGAGAATGGCTAGAAGGGGTGGCTCTACAACCATGTTATTTGGAAGCTTATTGTTAGAAAACTACTCTTGTTCACTTTTCATACCATCTAGTGTTCGTAAGAAACTCTCACTAAAACATTTATTTCTTTATTTAATTAACCATAACAACTATCATAAATGTAATCAAGAAATTCAAGTATAAATAAAAGGGGGTCATTAGCTGCTGCCACAAACATTCATACATTTATTAGCGTTAAAAGGAAGAAATAAAATAATAGAAATATTTAATTAACCAAAGTCACGGAAGGAGGGATATACCTGTGTTGCTCACCATATCACCACAACTGCTAGCTATACGAATCAATTTCCACCTCCTAATGCGCCCTAGATATGCGGAGTTAATAGTGGGCCAAAAGTGGCAATGAGGAAAAAAACATGTCTTTCATCGACTGAGAAAACGTGAAAAGAACATGTTGACTTTTTGTAGGCTCGGGTGTCACCATACCAAACACCAAAGCTACTTTTACACATCGGATATCCGATCCAAATCAAATATCCGATTTGTAAAAAGTATATATTGAACACTTCTGTCTATTTTTTGAACTCATTTGGTTGAGAAGAACCTGCAGGCACATTGTTCATCCATTGTTCGCGTAACGGACATCCGATATAGGCTAAATTCAATTTGGAAAGGTAAGTTTATTTATTTTCATTTGGTTTGATTCAATTTTGATTTAGATTTGAATAATTTCATATGGTTTTTGTTGATTTTTTAAAAAAATAGGGTTTTTGATTGAGTTTTTGTGAAAAAATTGAGTTTAGAATAGATTTTGATAAAAAAATGAATGTTTTTTGAGGATTTTTTTTCACAATAGGGTTTTTGATTGAATTTTTATGAAAAAATTGAATTGAGAATGGATTTTGATAAAATAATAAATGTTTTTTGTGGATTTTTTTTCAAAATAGGGTTTTTGATTGAATTTTTATGAAACAATTGAGTTCAAAATAGATTTTGATAAAAAAAATGAATTTTTTAATGGATTTTGATTTAAAAATAGTGTTTCATTTATATTGTCTAATTTTAGATTAATTATTTTTTAACTTTAATCAGGCATTATGGCTGTTGAGAATGAAAATGCACAAATTCCACCAGTTGAAAATGAAAATCCACCAGCTGAGAATCAAAATGTAGAAATTCCAAATGCTCCACCACTCCGTAGCCATTAATTGAACAGTTAATTCATGAAAAATTGGAGCAATTGAGGGGCATTTGTGATGTTTATAGGAAAATCCCTCGATTATCCCATATGTCAACCACATTGACAGGAATAATTACAAATGTAGAAACCCTCTCCACCCAACATAATGCATTTCATTCATGGCGAGAAACCATGAGGCAATATTATGCATGTGGAATGTCTTATGATGATGTGAAAGATCTCCAAATAACAAAAGCCCAAATAGCCTCCTTATTTATTAACCCCAACACTAGTTTGCCAGTTAATGTTAACAAGCCAAAACTTTCTATAAATGGTGCACGCATAGGGGCATAGTAGATAACTTTTGGGATCGTTGGTGTATGGTTTTTGATAAACCACCCAACAATAATCTTGATGTACCTTTTTACTTTATTAAAAAATTATATGCTGAGTTTTTGTTAGGGCATCATGTTAATTACTTTGACATTAAACCCTTCCAGGGCGTTGGTGGAGGTATGCTCCAGGATAGGCCAGGGGCAGCTAGAGTAGTTAGGTGCCCACATGTTCCATGTCCTCCCCTTCCTCTGCCACCTCCAGTACAACAACCAGATATTAT